>JABUQX010014447.1:10000-42500 GCA_015478945.1 Trachelipus rathkii
ATATATATATATATATTTATATATAAAAATATATATATATATATATATATATATATATATATATATATATTATATATATATATATAATATATATATTTTTATAAAAATAAATAATATATATATATATATATATATATATATATATATATATATATATATATATCATGCATAATAAAATATTAATTTACTAAATAAAATACGATATCATCTATGAAATAAAATACAATATATCTGAAAAAACAAAAAAATAAATTACATAAAATTAAATAAAAAATAGATAAATTAAAGTAAGGAAAGCGGGAAAGGTGCTATACATATTCGACAGCCATTAAAAAAGTTATTGGCAACTTCATTCCTCATGCCAAGTATTCTGAGAACCTACATTTGGATGGCAGAACCTGATGGACGTGAATTCTTTTTGCCAGTGGTACTCTATGAGCCCTCCCAGGGGCTGCTAAGCCCCCTTGAGATGTATGCAAATAGGCTGAAGGAGGTGGCCCTGGAGGAAGAGGTTGTGCTTGAATGACAGGGTAGTCTTTCAGGTTGCCTCCGCGAATAATTGGCTCGTGACATCGGCCTACAGGGCTGCTGTCCAAGCTGGCTGAAGCTTGATCGAGAAAGAATCTGCGTCTATTTGCTGCAGCTGAAGAAGCCAGACCTCCAGTATTAGCAGATCTGAAAAGAGGGGTTATGGGATTGGGAATAGGCAATGAACCTGGACCAGGAAGCCTGGAAGGGGGATTAGGTTGACTTGGTGATCGAACGGTAAAGAAAGGTGGGTTATTAGTTGGCGTTGCAACATCGCTACTATCACTAGGGAAAGTACTTCCAAGAAGGATGGATTTCTCGCCCCGAGAGATTGGGGGTCCAAGAGCAGAATCAGAACTTGCACGAAAGACCTTTTTGTGCCGTCTGCGAAAGGAAGGAGCAGGATAAGCGACGAAAGAGGGTGGGGAAGCTTCCCTGAAAATGTGAGATGATGAGATTTGTCGATCAAAACGAAACGGTTTTTTAATCCTTGAAGGAAGTGTCATAGATGAAAATGTTAAGCGAGAGAGCCTTAAGAGACCCCTATCCCTGGCTTTCGTTCTTTCATCATCATTACCGTCATCTCCATCATCATCGTAAGCATCATCAGTCTCATCCTGATTTAGGCTATCACAGCTAAACACGCTTTCTTCTTCACTTTTTACCGTTGTGGTGTCCTCTTCACTTTCCTCTTTCATTCGAAGACTTAAAAGCTTTTCTTCAAGTGAATCTGCTTCCACTTCTCCTACTGGAGATCTTTGGGCATTGGTGTCTAAAACAGGGGGTGACCGTGGTCTCATTTCACCATAAAGTAACATTTCAAAGTCTTTTAGGTCTTTCTCCAACTGCAGCAAAAGTTTCCGCCCACTTTGCTGCTGCCCAAATGGAACAGAGGTTTCTTCAAAAATTGCCCCGCCGATAAGATTATCATTTTCTCGAGTGTCCTTTAACCTATTACAAGAAAGAATGCTACCCGCTGTCACGCTAGTATCCACTGTAAGTGTTTTCAAACCATCTAATGGAGAAGATAAATTTTCAGAAAAATGGGGAGCCAATATAGGTGGCAGAGTGAGAACAAAAGGAGCCCCAGGAGTTATAGGGGGATGATCATTACCTTGGTGCGAGCCCAAATACGACGAATCTTTTTCAGGTATATTGCAAAGGTCTGAAATACTTTTGCTGCTTCTTAACGTACTTTTGTACCCAATCTGAAAAGAAACATTATTTCATAAGCAACCTTTTAATTTACACATGAAATGCAGAAAATTTGTATTTAGGACTTAAAACATATTAAAATGATTAAAAGATACTATCATTCCTAGTTAATAAATGCAATATACAGAAACAATGGACAATATTAAGAGATGAAAGAAAAATTTACAGTAAACACATGTACAGCAATCTACCACTGCGACACAAAACTCGCAAAGTGTAGAGTTAACTGTCTAATGGCGACAGAATTAAAGGGTTCATATTCTGATTCAAATAAAAATTTATCTGTCATATTGCTAATTTCTTCGGAACACACCGTTGTGCCCAATTGGCGTTCTGTAAGTTTGGCTGGGTGTTCCTGTATCTCAGAAACATCAGAAGGATGCCGTAAGGTGCGTATGTTAGCGTTTGTGTGTGGGAGTGGTTGTAAAAGCATTACTTTAAAAGTAATTAACATCATACCAACATTTGGAATCAATGTTTATATACCGTATTTTAAGAGATATTTTTCAGAAAGGAAAAATATTTCGGTTCTGTCCAGACAGAATTTTGCAATTATTGGTCAGAACTGGAATAAGAATTAAATCTCAAATTCATATTAATGATGGGACGATTGTCAAAATAATTTCCTATTTAGATTCCAATTTCAAAAAAAATATTAGATTCTTTCAACTCTTTACGCCGATTGATAAAAATCGTAATTATAAAAAAATTAATTTTCGATTCAAATAAAAATTCTCTTTCTGATACCGATGCCTATGGTCATATGGAAAGGATGGATGACAGTCGGTTAGTTAGTATAGTGGTGGGTGCGATAGGAATCGACCGGCTTGTAGATCGAAGAAAAAGTAGATTGAGTCAGTAAAGGAATGTAATGTTAGTTTGGCAAATGCCTAACACGTTCATTCCTCATTTTATCATTTCTTCTCACACCTAACAAGTCCCTAAGATTGTTCACCAGAACAGACTGCACCTTAGATTTATACCTTTTATTCCATGTCATAGTTTCACTACCATACATTAACACTAGTAACAACATACCCTCATGCAGAACCCAAGTGCACTCAAGACTTAGTCCCATTACACTAACAAAGGATTTAATTGCACCAGCCACCTTCCTACCATTCACAACTTTTCTACTACATTTTTCATCATTCGTTCGTTATTCGTCCAACATATAGCATAAATATTTAAACTCGGATACTTGTTCCAATTGCTCACAATTCAAACTTTCACATTGTGGATTCTCCTCATCCTCCACCATCAACTTACTTTTATCTAAATTTACTTTCAAACCCATGTACTAATCCCTCTCAAACTTTCTTTAGGTTCGTCACGCAAAACCAAATCATCAGCATACAATAAGTAGGGCACCCTCCGCTCTCTTCCATCCTCCATCAGTCTAACACCTTCCTCTGCCACCCATACCTTTAATTTTTTATCATCCCATCCAAATAAAAGTTAAATAGTCATGAAGACATAACATATTCCTCCCTCACTCCACTACTTATATTAAACCATTCACTCCCCACTCAATTTATTAAACCACGTGCTCAATATCGACATATACACTTTTGATTTCATTCAGAAGCCTACCACTAACACCATATATCACTAACTGGCGAATTGCTTTCTTATTAACCTTGTCATACGCCTGTTGCAAGTCCATAAAACCTAAAAGCAGTTTATTCTTCTCTCATTTGCATTCATGTAAAAATTTCACCTACACATCCCCTAACAATTTTAAATGCACCTTGTTCTTCAACAATCAGCCCCTCAGTCACTCGATGCACTCTTTCAAATAAAATACCAGCATATATCTTCCCAACAACACCCAATAAACTAACCCCTCAATAGTTTCCACAGTTCCCCTTACCTATCTCACCCTTTTATAAGGGTACCATCACTCCAATTTTTCGGAGCTACATCTTCCAGAAAAGCTTTGTTACACAACTATCATATATAATTAATCACAATCTCGTCTCACTTTATTTTCGCAAGTAATTTCGTCAATACCTGCTGATTTACTATTCAACTTTCTCATTCAACCTATTACCTCCTCCCTATAACTACAGTGTCCCTAAAATACCTACTTCTAACACCATCAAACCCACACACATTCACAATCACCTCTTCATTACTGCCAATGTTATGCAGATTTTCGAAGTGTTCCCTCCACACCATCCTAACGTCCATTTCATCAGTCACGAAAGCACCATCCCTATTCAATATTCAAAGAAGATTCCCCATGTTCTCTTTCCTAAACTTTGGTCCTTCCATCCAGAAGAGATTCCTATTCCTTTGTAAATCCCCATTCATCCTCCTTCCAAACTGTTAATTTATCTCATTTTTTTTTCTCTCCTATGTATGCAACTTTTAGGGTTCCGCTATTCCTCCTATATTTCCATACATCTTTCTTTCGAAAACTTATCAATGGCTTTTAGCATATTTAACCATGCCTCCATATTACTTTTGACCGCTTTCATCACTTCTTCTTTATATCATTCACTATTGATATTCTTACTTCCTACTTCAACACACCCACATACTTCTCTTGCACTACTAACAAATGCTTCCTTTATTTGCGTCCAGATTTCCTAAGGGATTAATGGATCTTGTGTTCATTTCTGTTATAGGTAAAGCGAAAGATGAAAGAATGAAAAATTATAACAAATATAACAGATAAGTGAGTAAGTCCAAGTAATAAAAATTACTTGAACTTTGTAGTCGTAGTTGAAAGGAAAATTCTTCATGACAAAAATGTTTTAATGACTTTCATGTCTTTCTTTTTAGGTAATTGAAAATGAATTAAATGTAAATATTAAAATTACCCTCGGATATAAATTAGGCCTTTTAAGTTTTTTATTTGATGAACTGAGTATAAATCAAGCAAATGTATGTGGTGCTTTTTCAAAGTATAAATGCATGAGTTGAAATAATGAGAGGATTACAAGGATTTTAATCTTATGAGACTGGGAAAGTTATCTTTTTTGATCAAATTAGATTCGATTACGTAGTACAAACTATTAATCCTTTTAAATCGTCGTATTTGTATTATAAGGTATTTATTATTTATCTTTCTTAGATAGGGTTCTTCTTAAGTTATTCAACTCAGTTACATCTTGTTCACATTTAACTGACTTATTTGCATGTGTTCTCACATACTTTTCCTTATAACCCTGCTCATTTAACTTCTCATTCCTAATTATCCCTACTTCCTTCTTTTTTCTTTCCTCTCCATCCATAATTTTAAAACTTAACTTTACATAAAACAATGATCTGATATTCCCATCTCCAACTATCCTCACTCAGTTAAACATCCATCACATACTTCAACATCTCCTTCTACGCCAACACAAAATCAATCATCATACTCTTCACTTCGACAACTTCTCTACCTAAACCAACTCTTGTATACTTAAGGAAAGTCTTGTGCTCGAAGAATGTATTACTTACAAGCATACCTCTCTCCCCACAGAAATCAGTCACCTTCATACCAATTTACCCTGCAACCCCAAAAGGCACCTGTTATATCATTCCACTTTCGATCACCTATCCAACCATTCAAGTCGCCCAACGCAAACATCCTGAAGCCCCCCATTCACCCCATCCAAAACATCATTCAGATTGTCCCAGAAAGTCTCACTTTCCTCAACATCACACTCAGATGGCCCATATGCTACAATCACACATATCTTGACCTCAAACTTAAATTTAACCATCTAGTACTTATACAAACAAAATCTACCATAGCTCTGTGCCACAAGTCATTCATGAGAATCGCAAATCCTTCTCTCCCCCACTCATTCCTCTCCATTCAAGCATACACATTTTGCCCCACAGCACTCGTCTTCACCACTTCCTTTCAGTCACAGCAAGATCAATCTTACCCTTTCTGAATATATCCATCACCTCACGCTTCTTCTCCACGCCATTTATTCCTCTAACATTTCAGTTTCAGCTTCACGACCAGGTTCAAGGCATGCATAAGACTTCCTAGAGTGTAAGAAAGTGGCAGCGAGTCCCTAATCCAACTATCACTGTCTTTTTAGTCGCCTCTAATGACATAGAAGGTAAACTGTGAAAATTCTTTCTCCCTCACACACATGAAAATATACAAAGAAATATATGCTGCACATACCGTATATATACATATAAGAAAAGAGTTGTCTGCAATAGTGTTAGTGTAAAGAAGAATGTGAATATGAGAGCAAGAGGAGCGAACCCCTGGGCACTGGGGTGCCATTGGAAGTATATATATATATATATATATATATATATATATATATATATATATATATATATATATATATATATATATATATATATATATATATATATATAATATATATATACTCCATATCTACTAAAACAAATATAAATGTTATATATATATATATATATATATATATATATATATATATATTATATATATATATATATAATATATATATATATATATATATATATATATATATAATAATAATAACAACATATATATATATATATATATATATATATATATATATATATATATATATATATATTATATATATATATATATATATATATATATATATATAATATATATATGTATATATACCTTATATATATATATATATATATATATATATATATACTGCTATATATATATATATATCAGTGAAGAATATACACAAATATATATATATATATATATATATATATATATATATATATCACTTACACTTTTTAATTTCATTCTGGTTTCCTCAATTCTTTTCAGCAATTCCAGCCTTTTGTCAGAAATTTGCTTCTCTGTTACGTGAATTGAATTTATAAGATATACTGCGAAAAGAAGAAAAAATACATTACAAATTGAAAATTTTACAATGGTAATTTTTGTTTTTGTATATATATATATATATATATATATATATATATATATATATATAAGATATATATATATATATATATATATATATATATATATATATATATATATATATACTCTTTCTCTATATATATATATATATATATATATATATATATATATATATATTCATGTAAGATAAACAAACAATACAAATCCAGAACAGTGAACATCAACAACGATGGAGTACCCCAAGGCGCAATACTATCCCCACACTATTTAAACATATTTACGGGTAAGTCTACTGATCTACCACAAACAGATCAAACAATCATAACAACCTACGCAGATGACATCACCATAGCCATACCAGAGACCTAACACGGCCACAAACACTGAGGGCACAACAATACATCAAGCAAGCTTCAAATATGGCTAATAGAAGCAAAATAATCACACTGCAAGCAAATCTTCAATTACATTAGTACAAACCCTGGCTTGGTTGCCACACTAATTCACCACCCTAAAAACAACACTATACATTAACAAAATTAAAATCCTCAGGTGTTTTACTTGACACATCTCCCTTTCTAACCACATAGACAACATAATTTCATCTACAAACAAGAAACTAAACATATTAAGAACCATCGCTGGCACAGACTTAACAAAAACAATAAACCAACATCCACTACTTATATGCAAAACCCACAATATATATTTGCCGACTCTACACTATGTTTGCTCCAATCTTACCCACTACTGACTAAAAATAACATACAAGGAATCTCCAACGACACAAAACAAAGCTCTAAAAATCATAACAGGATACATCAACAACACCTGCTGAAAGTAATTCTATCCATAGACAGCACACTACCTGGACATGAGTAAGGCCTACAATTCTTACAAGGCCCAAACTTCCGCCTGCATTCACTTACTAGCCCTACCCACCACGGACTCCAACAACCTCCTTCTTCACGAGCGCTATAATGCAAATAAATTCTAGCAACATTCCTTACCTACCAACAAACAACACAACACTTTAAACAGAGTGATCACAACACTAACAGAAACCATAGACATAGACCCACCAAATATTTTAAATGAAACATCCATAGAAATAGCACCCAAATTCAATACTACAGACAGTCAGAAATAAATATTGGCAAGCCAAGATCATGTTTATCACTTTAAGTACAATATTACAGAAAACACAAAGTTCAGCCTTATGAAGGCTTGCACAAGCATCTGCTCAAACTTGTAACCAGGTTCCAGGATACATCCCCTTTGCTATCTCTGTTTAAAAATTCTCAACATAGGGGTGCTTGTGGAACATAACATCCTGGAGGGGATCTCTAAGGAGGGACAGAGTTGTCGGCAGGGACACAGGGCGCAGTGTGGCTTCTCACTAATGGGGCTGAATGGGTAAATATATATACTTATAATTATATATATATAACACATATCTCTATACTATAATTATATATATATATATATATATATATATATATATATATATATATATATATATATATATATATATATATATATATATATATACTCTATATATATATATATATATATACTCTATATATATATATACTTACTAATATATATATACAAGAAAAGAGGTTATGAATTATATAAGGAGGAAAAAGCACTAAAAGGTGTACCAGGAGGAAAAAAGAGATTAATGAACAGTTTGGAAGGAGGATGAATGGGGACTTACAAGGGAGTAGGAAGCTCTTCTGGAAGAAGCGCAGAAAGGTTACAGAATGAGAATAAGGGAATCTGTTTAGAATAATGAATAGGGTGCTTTCGTAGCTGATGAAATGGGTGTGAGAGGTGTGTGAAAACACTTAGAAAATCTGCACAATATTAACAGTAATGAAGGTGATAGTAGATGGCGTTTTGATCTGTTTAAGAAAGAATAGATATTACTGGGGATGGGGTTATTGAAAATGAGGAGGAGGTAATGGGTAAGTGAGAAGGTTGAAGAATGACAAAAATCTGAGGGTATAGATGAAATTACTGGTGAAATAGTCAAGGAACAGGAGGTGAGATGTTGATTAGATTGGATTTGGAGTTGTGTAATAAGCGTTTATAGGGGTATAGTTCAAGGGTTGGAGGAGAGCGGTAATAGTACCCTATATTTATAAGGGTAAGGAGACCAGGGGAACTTCTTAGAGTATAAGGGCAAAGTTTATTGATGTTGTAGGAAGGTATATCTCTAGTATTTTGGTCAGGTGCGTCGAGTGACTGAAGGGACTGATTGGTGAAGAAGACAAGATTTTGCATTTGGGTGGTAGAGGATGCTTGGATCAAATCTTTACATTGAGCAATGGATCAAGAAAATGAGGGAGAAGAAGATAATTCTTATTTAGGTTTCATAGTTGCAACAGGCGTATAAATAAGAGTTCTTAAAGAGGAAGATTTCTTGGCAGGTGTTATTAGTATATGGTGTTGGTGGTAGCTTCTGAATGGAGTCAAGTGTACCTGACGATAGTGAGCGTGAATGCAAAAAATAAATGTGATGTCAGTGGTGATTGGTTTAGGATAATAGCGGAGTGAGACAGGTTGTGTTATGTCTCCTTGGTTATTCAATTTGTATATGGATGGGGTTATGAAAGAATTCGAAGGTGGGGATGGCAGGAAATGGTGTTAGAATGGTGGAGAATGGAGATGAGTGGAGGTGCCCTACCTATTATATGCGGATGATTTGGTTTTGTGTGGTGAATCTGAAGAGAGTTTGAGAGGATTGGTAGAGAGATTTGGCAGGGTGTGTTAAAAGGAGGGGCTTGAAAGTAAACGTGGATAAGAGTAAGGTTATGGTTGTGAGTGAGGACAGTCCTCAGTGTGAAGTTATGTTAGATGGTGAGCAGCTGGAACAAGTGTCTGATTTTAAATTTTAGGATATATGTTGGATGAAAAGGGAACGGACGATGCAGAGTGTAGTAGGAAAGTTGTGAATATATGGCAGGAAGGTGGCTGGTGCAATTAAATCGTTGGTGAATGTAAAGGGACTAAGTCTTGAGGGTATGTTGTTACCTGTGTTATTGTATAGTAGTGAGACTATGGTCTGGAATAAGAAGTATGTATAGATCTAAAGTTCAATGTGTTCAGATGGACAATCTTAGGGAGGTGTGCTAGGTGTGAGAAAATTGATAAAGTGAGGAATGGACGTATTATTAGAGAGGGGTGTGGTGTGAAGAAAGGGTAAATGAGAGAATAAATGAAAGTATGTTGAGATGGTTTGGTCATATGGAAAGGATGAATGATAGTCGGTTGGTTAAGCGGATGTATAGTGGCGAGTGTGTTGGGAACCGACCGGCTGGAGACCGAAGAAAAAAGTGGATTGAATAGTCAGTAAACGAATGTTTTGAAGGAAGAAATCTGAGTTTGGTAGAGACGAGAAAGAAAGGTGTATAACCCAGGGTGGTGGCGGGGATTGTGAGGGGGAGGTATGGTTGTGGCCCACCTGGGGCCAAGGGATGAACACTTACCTTGACGATCTACCATAGTGAGGTCCATCGCTGTCCCAAGAAGCTTTAGGGTGGATTTTCTGACTGCGATGAGTTCTCACTAATTAATGTTACTGAGGGGCAGTAAGGCTTGGCTTTCTTTTCGACTTATGTCATGTTCTCCTACTGCTTTCTTTTCCGATGCTCGTTCACGTAGTTTTATCCTAATCTTGGGGCAAAAAGGTTAGATAAAGAAGAAAGGAACAATATATATATATATATATATATATATATATATATATATATATATATATATATATATATATATATATATATATCTATATACCTGCTTAACATATATATATATATATATATATATATATATATATGAGAAAATAAATTATTATTATCTACATCTTCCTCATTTTCCCCAAGACTGGGGGTAGGTGTGATAACATCAGAAAGAAAAATAATAGAAAGAATGACAAGTCGAAAGAATTCCCAGCCTTCACCACCCCCTCAATAATATAGTGAGGCATGGAAGTGGAGAGAAAATCCACCTAAACTCACGGGACACAGGCGGTTTCACTTGTAGCATATCGTCAAAGTCTTGCCAATTCATCCACATTTAGTGGACGCAGCCATGCCTCTGCTGCCATTCCTCCTATTACTCACACCACTGTTCTCACCTCTGTAAACTCACGGTATCTCCTTCGGTTTTACTGACTCAATCCGCACCTCTGCTAAATCAGCTTAACAACAAACTATCATTCATCATGAAACCATCTCAGCGTACTACTTATTCTCTCATTTACCCCTTTCATAACACAACACAACTCCTAATACGTTCATTCCCATTTTTAACAAATGGCACTGCACCTAACACCTAAGATTATATCTAACAGATCTATACCCTCTTATTCAGACCGCTGAGATTCTCACTACCTACATTAACTGGGTAACAACGCTGCCCTCATCTGGAACCTGGCACTCAGGAAGCTGAATCCACGGCCTTCCTGCCATTCACGGCTTTGCCCTCTGCATCATCCGTTCCTTTTCATCCAACATATATCTAAATATTTAAACTCGAACATGTTCCAACCTCACCATCTGGCATGGCTTCGCACCAGGGGATGTCTCACTCACAGCCGCCAGTGCCACTCATGCTGAGACTACTGAGCCTCGCTGCACCCTGCCAATCTCTCTTAATCTCTCAAAAATACTCTTCGGGCCACCACACAAACAAATCATCCGCATGCATAATAGGTAGGGCGCCCTCCACTCACTCCATTCTCCATCATTCTAATGCCACCCCTACCCCAAATTCTTTCATAACTCCATCCATACTTAGAAGATAGTGGCACTAAGGAGGTTCTTTACATCCTACTCACTCCCGCTATTAATATTAAACCAATCACTTTAACCTAAAGCTATCTATAATAATATGTATGTCAAATAATTCACCTATTTTTATTTTGGTTTCTTTAGATGATCAGAGTCTCATCCAGTGATTCAAAGTTTTCTTCAAGAAAGTTTCTCGACGTCCAAGTTTGTCAACATTCTCAATGCTCACACTTAACATCGACATAATATTTCTTTCCGCTTTGCTTCACCACTGGGCAATTGAAACCTTAGGCAAAAATTAAAGCAAAATAACAAATGCAAGTACTATGAATTTTATTGCTTTTTATCCATTATTATTTAATCCTTATGTTTGACCTTTGACCTATGTGGAGAAGCACAACTACTTCATCAGATAATAAAACCCTAATACCACTAGAGAAATAATAACTTTGTCTTTTACTTTCCTCGTTAGGAGTATTTTAAATGCAAAGAAATAAACAAATGTTCCATCACTAGACATCCTTCCTCTGAAGCAGAAGCATCCTTATTTGATATAAAGAACATGACTAAAAATTTATCTACAAAAAATTCTTAATTCCAAATTTAACTATGACTAATAAATAATTTTTATACAAAATTTTATGTCATACTAATCCGATTTTCTATCGTGACAGTTGTAGGCAATTACAATTCATTCCATAACTATCATTTCCCAAGTGCTCTAGTGACCATGCAACCAATCATCAAAAGGAAAACTATTACTACAACTTCAGGTCAGATTAATTTAATATGAATTTTGTATATATAATGTTTGAAAAACTATCCTAAGCATACAGGATGCTAAAGCTAAGCTCTCATTTTCTAAATCTAAACATTTAAGGAAAAATGGCAATATCCTTAAGTACAATAACCCCTCTTACCATATCTCTCCATCCTCAGACTCAATCATATTTTCCCTCAAAAAAAGCAAATATTTACTCTTGGTTTGTGTGCTGATGCTATGAATTAAACATCGTAACTTTCAAAATTAAATAATTTTTATAAACAAAGTATAATAATAATAATAATAATAATAATAATAATAATAATAATAATAATAATAATAATAATAATAATAATAATAAATATTATTATTATTATAATTATTATTATTATGTATGTGTATGTATGTATTAATATTATACCTCTCGTCATCATCCGAATCTTGAGATCCAGATGTGAGCAGGGATATCTGTGGGTCTTTCTGGCCTGGACTTTCTGTGTCTCCTTTGGAATTTCATAAAGTCTTCATCCATAGCATTAACGTAAAATCACTAATAAAAAAATAATAATAATAATAATAATAATAAGAATAATAATAATAATAGTGGCATCCTAACAACAATAATAATAATAATAATAATAATAATAATAATAATAATAATAATAATAATAATAATAATAATAATAATAATAATAATAATAATAATATTTATGAATTGAAAACCTTAGATAATGATGAAATAATTATAAAAAGAAAAAGAAATTTTCCATGGTGAGCTGCACTTCCTAAACTTTCAGTTTTCATTTTAAATTTGAGGACCTTTCTCATGAAAGATAAAGATAAATTAAACCAAGGAAAATTATAGTTTATTTAATGAGAGTCAAACATATTCTTACTTTGTGGTATCCTGACTAGCTGGGTAATACATTGTATTTTCGGAGTGTTCGGTGCTTTCATCATCGTGTTCACAATAATCCTCAATATCACCATCATGATCAGTGGTCAAGTCATCGACCCGAAGGCTGCTCACGTCACTATCATCAGTCAAGGGGTATCCTAACCTTTTACTTAGTCCCTTATGTATGCTAGGTTTCTGAAAAGCATCTTCTCCCATGGTAATTTCATGATGATTTTCATGTGGCACTGGTGGTGGTGGCGATAAGATGAAATCTTTGTTGGAAATGATCTGCAATTTAAATATTTTCTTTATCATTATGCTTAAAACATTGGGGGGGAAGGCGCACAATAAGACGGTAAAATAATTATAGAAATTAACTAACTCTACTAACAATATATTTTTTTATTTAACGCAAAAAATTATATAATCTATAGTGAAAACAAAATTTCAGTGTAACTTCAAGAATACTACTAATGCTAAGTACAACTAATAATAATAATAATAATAATAATAATAATAATAATAATAATAATAATAATAATAATAATAATAATAATAATAATAATAATAATAATATGAAAAAAAAATTCAAACAATGTAGGCTATATATTCTCTTCCTTTATTTGAAATTTTCAAATAGGGAAAATTTCAAAGCAATCTGAATTTACAATTGCAAACAATAAGTAGGTCAAATAAAAGATTTCAATCTACTAGAAAAAAAATTTGGTATTTCAGAATTAGTTTTCAGCAATAATATTGTAAATCACTCGAAATATACCAACATATATTAGATAATTATAAACAATTAATTCTTTGCTATTTTTATTAATTGAGAATCTCAATTAATAAAAATAGCAAAGACTTAATTAAGAATTGTCTCAATTTGAGACAGAGCAAAAATAATACTTTGACATTAAACAGTAAATTTTTAAAAAATATAAATGTATTATCATGAAACATATCCTAAGGTTAAAAAGTAACATGCATTTAATTACTAAAGGTAATTACAATTTGGATAAAATTATCAAAAAATAGTGTCTTACTTGTTTGTTTGAATTTTTCCGAGGAGGAGGCTGTGGAGGAATCGGTTTTTGCAAATTGTCTTCCAAAGAACTTTCTTTACTGGATTCGGAGTCAATGCGTTTATCTGTGTGAAATAAAGATTATTATCAGCAGGGATCATTGTGACAATATACTATAAGTTCTTTTTCCTTCAATAAAATGCTTTACCCCAAAAAATAATTTTTTGATTCCATACATTTAATGGACTTGAGCTTGTGAAATTATCCCAATAGCACTAAAGCAACAGTCAAGCTTCAATTTTCATTCTCATCAGAAATATGTTTCATATGTCCATTTAAATATTTGAAAATATCTAACGAAAGTTTATAAACTCATATCGTTATGCTATAAATAGTTTCCCCCCGATTTCATGACAAAATAATAATAACAAAAAAAGTTTGCAAATGAGGTAATATATTTCCAAACACGCAAACAATTTTCCGACAGTTATTTTCATTTCAAAGTAGTATTATTGATAACAAAAGGAAGTAGTTAAATCGAAAGATTTTTATTTAAAATACTTATCCATTATGAAAAAAAAGATACTTCTAAACATGGATACGACTCTGTAATCCTAATCTAACATGAAGTAAAGATATCTGCAAACTTAATATTGTCATATTGAAAGCCATAAGATATTAATGACACGTAGTTATAATTGTTTGAATGATATTCTTTCTTTTTCTTTTTTTTTTTAAATATTTTAAGCAAATGTTGCATTTTACATGCAAAGTTTACTTTTACTTCTAATGTCGAGGTACTTCGAAATTTGAAACACTGCGAAATCGCCATTTAACTATTTAAAAAAAATAATAATAATAAATAATACCACTTTGACAACTAAAAACATTTTCTGTTTTAAACAACGCAAATTGTTTGAAAAATTGGAAAAAAGATACTGGTCCAACTCTTAATAAGCAACTTCATTTGTTCAAGCCCGACAAAATGAACTTCAAATAATAAAAGAAATAATTAGGATAAAATAATACAAAGTTATAACTCAAAAAATAGATAAAATGAGCTAATATAAAACTATTATATAACGAAAGAATATCATCATCATCTTCCTTTTTTTCCCCAAAACTAGGGTTAAGGTGCTTGACATGCATCGGAAAAGAAAAGTAGTAGAAGAAATGACATAAGTCGAAAAGCAAGCAAAGCTTTACCGCCCGCTCTATACCTCTTGGTGAGAACTCGTCGCAGTCAGAAAATCCAGCCTAGAGCTTCAAGGGACCGCGACGGACCCTAACTATGGCATATCGTCAGTGTAGGGTTCATCCCTTGGCCATCCCAGGTGGGCCACAACCATACCCCCCTCACAAAACCCCGCCATTCTCTCTTATCATGCGCCTTTCTTCTCGCCTCTGCCAAACTCACATTTCTCTCCTCCAGACATTAATTTACTGACTCAACCCACTTTTTCTTCGGTCTAGAAGCCGGTCGATTCCCAACACACACCACTATACATCCGCTTAACCAACCGACTATCATTCATCCTTTCCACATAACCAAACCATCTCAACGCACTTTCATTTATTCTCTCATTTATCCCTTTCTTCACACCACACGACTCTCTAATACGTTCATTCCTCATTTTATCAATTCTTTTCACACCTAACACGCCCCTAAGATTGTCCATCTGAACACATTGAACTTTAGATCTATACCTTTTATTCCAGACCATAGTCTCACTACTATACAATAACACAGGAAACAACATACCCTCATATAAGACCCTAGCGCACTCAAGACTTAGTCCTTTCACATCCACCAACAATTTAATTGCACCAGCCACCTTCCTGCCATTCACAACTATCCTACTACACTCTGCATCATCCGTTCCCTTTTCATCCAACATATATCCTAAATATTTAAACTCAATACACTTGTTCCAGCTCCTCACCATCTAACACAACTTCACACCAAGGGCTATCCTCACTCACAACCATAACCTTTTTCTTATCTACGTTTACTTTCAAACCCCTCCTTTTACACACCCTGCCAAATCTCTCAATCAATCCTCTCAAACTCTCTTCAGATTCCACAAAAACCAAATCATCCTCATATAATAGGTAGGGCACCCTCCGCTCACCTCCATTCTCCAGCATTCTAACACCATTCCTGCAACCCCCATCTCTAATTCTTTCATAACCCCATCCATATATAAATTAAATAACCAAGGAGACATAACACATCCCTGCCTCACTCCGCTATTAATTTTAAACCAATCACTTTTGACACCATTTATTCTTACACACGCTTCACTATCGTCATACATACTTTTGATTCCACTCAGAAGCCTACCACCAACACCATACATTACTAACACCTGCCATAGAGCTTCCCTATTAATCCTATCAAATTCATAAAACCTAAATACAATTTATTCTTCTTTTCCCTCATTTGTTTCAATGTAAAGATTTTATCCACACATCCTCTACTACTCCTAAACGCACCTTGTTCTTCACCAATCAGTCCTTCAGTCACTCGACGTTCTCTTTCGACTAAAATATCAGCATATATCTTCTCTACAACACTCAATAAACTAATTCCCCTATAATTCCTTCAGTCCCCTTATCTCTCTTCCCTTATATAAGGGTACTATTACTCTCCTCAATCCCTCGGAACTATACCCTCCATAAACGCTTTATTACACAACTTCCAAATCCAATCAATCACCATCTCGCCTCCGTTCTTGATCATTTCACCAATAATTTCATCTATACCTGCAGATTTACCATTCTTCAACTTTCTCACTCTACACATTACCTCCTCCTTGCTAATAACCTCATCCCCAAAATACATATTCCTTCTTGCACCATCAAACCCACACAGATTCAGTATCACCTCTTCATTACTGTTAATATTATACAGATTCTCGAAGTGTTCTTTCCACACTCCCCTCACATCCATTTCATCAGTTAAGAGCTTTTCATTATTTTAAGCAGGTTCCCTTTATTCTCATTCTTAACCTTTCGCGCTTCCTTCCAGAAGAGCTTCTTATTCCCGTGTAAGTCCCCATTCATTCTCCTTCCAAACTGTTCATTTACCTCTTATTTTCTTCTACGTATGCACCTTTTAGTATATATATATATATATATATATATATATATATATATATATATATATATATATATATATATATATATATATATATAAGCTTAAAATTATATTATATATATATATATATATATATATATATATATATATATGGTAGCAGAGCGTAGTTCGAAACTACACTCTGAGGGGACGTGTGTTAACAATGGACGGAAAAAGAGTGATAAAAAGGGTGAAAGAGGAAGTAGAAGGTTGTGTCCAGTGTTTAATGGAGAAGGGGTTAATCCCAATGAATATGAGTTGTGGAAGAAGAGAGTGGAGTGGTGGTAATTAGTGGAGGGTAAGAACTGTGACTGTCCTGCAGGTGAAATAATATTGAGTTTGGGAGAAAAAGTTTTTGAGTCTGTATGTGATTTGAAGGTTCAAGAATTGGACAAGGATGAAGGTGTGAAAAAGATTTTGTTAGTGCTGGATGAAAAGTATGGTAAAGAGGAACAAAGGGATAGGTATGACAGAATACTGGAGTTCTTATGTGAAAAGACAGGATAATGAGAGCATAAGAGAGTATGTGAATAGATATGAGGTTGTGAAGGAGTAGATGTAAAAATGATCGGAAAAGTTGATTTGGGTGAGGACTTAAAATGTGTGCATTTGTTAGAGGGAGCAAATGTGGATAGGGTTCAAAGACAGATGGTGTTAGCATATTGTGGTAAAGGTGCGTGGGTATTTAAGACTTTTATGGCTTTACTGGTGGTTTGTGAAGGGATAGGAAAAAAAGGAGAATGAAACTGGTGGGAAAAGTGGTTGGGTGAGTCATGACAGGTATGACAAGAGAAAGGACGAGATGGAAGAGAGAAAGAATCAATTTTCCGGTGGTGATAAAAGAACTAATAGAAAAAATAAGTATGGACAGATAATGAAGTGTGTAATATGTAGTTCCATATACCATTTTGCTGCGGCATGTCCGAAGAATATTCAGTTTCAGAGAAGGTCTGTTTTCAGTGGTGCACGAGGAGAAAGAGAGATGATGCGAAAGGATGAGAGTAAGTGTAGAACAAGTGAAGAGGGTAATAAAGACGAAAAGATTTTTTGTAATAGAGCAATAGAGAGAGAGAGAGTATTGATGAGGAATATGAGTCGATATGTGTTCAAAGAATGCTATTGGTGAAAAGTGACTAGGCCGTTTAGTGGGTAGTTTCAGTAAGGAAGAGAGAAAGAAGATGGAAGAAACTATGGAAAATACGAGTGTGAGTTATGTTTTCGGTGAAACTACCTATAAAAGTGTGAAAAGATTATTAGTTCCATGTTGTATAAAAGGTAGGAGGTTTTTGTTGAGAACTGAGTTAGTAAAAGGGGATATACCCTGGTTATTAGGATATGAGTCGTTAAAAAATCTTGGTGTAACAATTAAGGTGATGAACAATAGTGTGGTTCTAAGTGAATTGGATGGTATAGAGGTTCAGTGTTGGATAAATGATAAGGGTCATTTAAAGTTACCTTTACGGGGTGGTGTGAAGAGGGAGGTTTGGTGGATAGGCAATATAAAAGAGGAGTTGCTCAAAGAAGATCGGAAAGAAAAGATTGTCACTAAACTTCATATACAATTTGGTCACCCAAGCAGAGATAGATTATGGAAATTGATGAGGGATGCTTATGGAGAAGAATGGGGTAGAGATGAGGGTAAAAGTATACAGGAGTGTATAAATCAGGTTAGTGAGAAATGCAATGCCTGCATTAAATACCAAAAGACTCCGAGACGTCCAGTTGTGGGTTTACCTCTTGCAAGAGGTTTTAATGAGACAGTGGCAATGGACCTCGGTGAATTAGAAGGTCAGAGATTTATTGTGATGGTGGATCTTGGAACCAGTTTTTGTCAGGCAAGTTGGGTAAGGAGTAAGGAACCAAAAGAGATTGTGAGAGTAATATTGGAAAAGTGGATCAGTGTTTTTGGAGCACCTGAGAGGTTTTTTAGTGTTAATGGGCTAGAGTTCCAAAATGAAGAGATGAAAATCCTATGTGAAAGGTTCAGTATGGTGCAGTGGGCCACGGCTGCAGAAAGTCCCTGGAGCAATGGACAGTGTGAGAAGATGGTGGGTTTACTTAAGGATGGCATGAGGAAGATGATCGATGAAGGAGCTGAACAAAGGCTGAGTCTCTATTGGGCGGTTTCAGCTAAGAATAGTCTGTTAAATAAAGGTGGTTATTCACCAAATCAGTTGGTATATGGAAAAAATTGCTGGTTCCCTAATTGCACAGATGAAAGTGAGGAAAGTGTAGGCGTGTTAGGTGTGGAAAGTGAATGGTTGTTGCATAATCTTAAGGCACTACATTTGGCTAGAAAAACACACATTCAGCAAGAATCAGATGAACGGGTAAAGAGAGCAATGAAGGGCCAAATACGTGATCACCATCTGGAAGTGGCTGAAATTGGGGATAGTGTTTATTATAAAAGGGAAATAGATAAACAGTGGAGGGGGCCAGCAAAAGTAATTGGCAGAGACGGTAAGACGGTTATTGTGAAACACGGTGGTACGTTACGAGACGTATCTAGGGTTCATATCACTAGAATAGCAGGAATACCTAAAGAATTAGAGGTTGAGGAAGAGAAAAAAGAAGTTGACGCTGTGAAACAACCCGTTAGGAGAGGTGTTTTTGAGGATGAATTTGAGGAATTGATACGAACACCTGTGGAACATGTTGATGAAGAAAGTGGAACTGAAACAGAAACTGAAGAGGAAGATCAAGAAGAAGCTGAAGAGAGAAGGGTGGAGAGGATCAAGGTGGGTAAGAGGTACACTTGCACGAATAAAGATACGGAGGAAAAACTAGATGTAGAAAGTTTTAAGTAGGGCTGGGAAAGCGACCAGTAAAAAATGGAGTAATAGTTTTAACATACAGAATGTGAACAGTGGTGAGTGTAAGTGGATAGATTTTAATGATTATAAGGATGTAGAGTGTATAGAGGAGCAGGAAGAGGTTTGGATAGGGGATTGTGATGATGAGAGAGTATTACAAGCAAAACTGAAGGAAATTGATAATTGGGGAGTGAAGGATGTGTATAGGAGGGTAAAGGATGTTGGACAAAAGAAAATCTCTATGAGATGGGTTATAACGGATAAAGTAGTGGGAGGACAGGAAATATGTAAAGCAAGGCTGGTGGCTAGGGGTTTTGAGGAAATGGGCAGGGAACTTGTGACGGAGGCACCTACGTGTTCTGGTGAAGTGTTAAGGTTGTCTTAGTATAATAAAGCGTAAAGGTTGGATATGTCAATCAATTGGCATAAAAATGGCATATTTACAAGGTGTAGGATAAAAAGGAAAATATGTGTAATGCCTCCAAAAGAAGCTAAGGAGAAAAGTCATGTTTGGGAATTGAGGAAAACGGTGTATGGGTTAAAGGATGCTGCTAGGGCGTGGTATGACAAGGTAGTCGCTGTGATTATAGAGTTAGGGGGTGTTCGAAGCAAGTTAGAATATGTGTTGTTTTGGTGGAAGAGAAAGGGTAAGTTAATAGGGATCATGTGTACACATGTTGATGATTTTTTGTTTTGGTGGATCTGAAAGGTTTTTAAATACGGTGATCAAAAGAATGAAAGAAAAACTGGAAATAGGTTCTGAAGAAAAACAGAGTTTCAAGTACATAGGGGTAAAGATACATGATGAAAAGAATGGTGTGTGGTTGGAGCAAGAGAAGTATATGGAAGGAATAAAAATACCTGATAATCGTGAATATTATGGTAATAGGGACATGGAAGAAAACGAATTAACTGCGTATAGGTCTTTGGTGGGGCAAATGAATTGGTTATGTGGTCAGACTAGACCTTATCTTTGTTTTGCGGTGAGTGACAGAAGCAGGTATTTTAAAGGGGGTAAAGTAGAGGAAATGAGAAAGTTGATTGGAATGGCGAGAAGAATGAAAAATGAAAAGATGGGGATATGGTTGGCGAAATTAGGAAGGGATGTGGAAGTAGAGGTGTATACAGATGCGTCTTATGGAACGGAAGGGAGAGTGCATCCCCAAGGGGTTATTGTGTCGATAAAGGATGGTTGTGGGAATAGGTGTCCTATTGTGTGGAAGTCTAAATGTATGCGTAGAGTGGCAAGGTCTACTATTGAGGCTGAGGCTATGGCTTTGGTTGAAGGTGTACAAGATGGTATACACTTGGTGAACGTTTGGAAAGAAATATTTGGTTGAAAGTGGTATGTATACTGATAGTAAAACTCTGCAGAGTGCGGTTTACTCGGCAACACCAGTTGAGAGCAAACCTTTGAGAGTGAATATCATGTGTATGAAGGAATATGTAGAAGATGGTGATATAAAGAAAGTAGTGTGGGTAAGTACGAAAGAGCAGTTAGCTGATGTGTTAACCAAAGGAAGAGTAGATGTGAGGGGTATAAAAGAATATGTTGAAGGAAAAAAGGTGCGGAAGAGAAAGATATAAGTATGAGAGTTTTTATGTTTTTGTTTTTTTCAGCATGCTGTCTTGGCTTGTGCTTCTGTGTTCTGTACTGCTTGGCTTTTTTTATGTGAAGTTCTTCTCACGGATTGCATGAGCATGCACGCTTATGTACAGCTATGTTATGAGCACTTTTTATTTCATTTTATATTTCTTTTATATAAGTAACTCTTGTTTCTGTCTTTCCAGGTATAGATGGTTGGGTATTTGGCCCAAGAGTTATTTAAAACAAAACAGAATAGGGATTTGTAAGGTTTCCTCTTTAGGTGGAACACCGAGTAGGGAGGACGAAGGAAACGCAGGGTTCACTGTCCGGGCCCGGGGAGGGTTGCCTGGGTTTTCACAGTAGGTGTATATTCCCTCCCATTTATTTAACGTAGTATTAAGTCCCTAGTATATCCTATAGCTACAGTGGTAGCTAGTAAACAAAAGAAAGTTTAAGTTGTATTGTATAAACTGTTTACTGCAATTAAGGAATCCGTCATATGGTTAATAGAGGTGGGTGTTATTACCTGTGTAGAAGTTTTGATAGGCCTTAATTTAATCAATAGTATATATATTATATATTTATATATATATATATATATAGTATACTTGTATATATGTATATATATTATATATATATATTTATAGTATATATATATATATATATATATAGTATATATATATATATATATATATATATATATACAGTAATATATAATATTATACAGTATAATAATATATATATATTATAGTATAATAGTATATATATAATATATATTTTATATATATATATATATATATATATATTATATATATATATAATATAATAAATATATCATTTCACTCACCAATAGAAGGGATATGCCCACATACGAGTCGTCTGCGATAAATACTTTTGAAAGTAATCTGATTATTTAAGGTAAGCGTTGTCGCCACCTACCCTTTGGCATGTCACATTGTAACGCCTCATTATTTGAGGAACTCCCCTGAGAGGTTTGGTTTGGAATCGTTCATACTGTTTCTTTGCCCAAAGAAGTAATTGGACCGACATATAAAATCTGGAAAGAAAAAGATTTACATTGATATACTACAGACACCAAAATAAACAATGATTAATTAAACAAAACCAGATCATGTTAAACGATGAAAGTCTTTATGTAAAAATGGCATTTCGACTAATAAAATTGTCCCATATATATATATATATATTATATATATATATATATATATATATATTATATAATTATATATATAATATTATATATATTATATATATTATTATATATGTATATTATATATTATTATTATATAATTAATATATATATATATATATATATATATATATATATATATGATATATAGGGCTATATATTTTGTTCCCTGAAAAAGAACTTGTTAACATGACCGTACAATAATAATAATAATAATAATAATAATAATAATAATAATAATAATAATAATAATAATAATAATAATGATAATGATAATGATAATGATAATGATAATGATATGAAATAATGATAATAATAATAATAATAATGGGAAGCGTGGATTGTGGTCTAGTGGTTAGAGCGCCCGGTCACTGTTTACTCAGCGACGCGGAGTCCAGGTTCGAGGAATCCGCTGATGGAGAGTAAAAATCTCCTTTGGCTCATTCCGTGAGTGGTGGTGGTGGTGACAACTGTAAAAAAAAAAAATGTAAATTAAAATTTAAAGAATATCACCTGTAGTCAGGCTCTTCCACGTCTTCCAGAGTATTCCTATTAAAAGACCGTCTTCCGAGGCAATGCCTAAAGACTCCATTATACAGGGTCTGGGATCCGTTGCCCACTATTATACGCTGATTTTTGGCGCCCTTCTTTGACTCCGTTCAGAGCTCTCTCATCAGCCTGATTGTGCTAATCTTGCCAAAATTATCTGAGTCATATCACGCGGCATGCTAAAACAAAAATTCTATTCTAACACTGCCTTCGCTTACCAAACTTCCTAATCATGATAGGCACATATGTAAATGCACAAAAAAATTTAATCTCTGTAAATAAAGTGGTCAGTCTAACCCCAAAATCACAAACATTTATATAACAGAAATACTTTATTGATTTATTATATTTTTTCTTCATTTTGTGTGTGCGTGTGTGAGGGGTGTGTGTATGGGTGTGTTTGAAAATTTATTAGGACTAAAATGGAAAATTAGTCACTTCAAAAATATTAACCCAAAATCAAATATACTATTATACAACAAGTAAATAGAAAGCTGCAAGCTTCACTGAAATTAAGTAATTCCTAATCTAAGCAGCACAATTTTATAAGTAACAAACTTTTGACTACGTAATAAAAAGAAAAGTACATTTACCTCCAAACAAATACACATCCGTCTCCTGACACCGTTATTAAATGCTTTCCATCGTTACTGAACCTAAGACCCGTCACGATTTCAGAGTGTCCAAACATCGTGGCCATACACTCACCAGAGTAGTAATCATAAATGCAAATGCTTTTGTCAGTACAACTCGTGGCAGCATATATTCCTGATTGATCAAGGACAACCTTAAAATATATAACATAATTAGAATATATGAAAGAAACGTTAAATAATTAATTAGTCTATTTAGACGATAATTATAAGAAATATAAATGCAGAAAAAGATAAATACAAATATTACAATAAAATATATGCAAAAGAAACAGATGATATTAAATATAATATAAAATTATCAAGAAGTTATGAAAGCCTACATAGAATTTTTAATTCACAATTAACAAACACCAATGCCGTTTGAAAAACTATATAATATTGAACAAAATCTATAAAAAATCTCAAATAATTTATTGAGGAAGAGCCTTATTAGAAAATGGACACAGTTATACCTTAATAAGAGTTCCATCATCCCCGCAGCAGCTTTGAAATGTTTTTTGAATGTTTTCCAGAATTGACATTGTACACCTAATGTTTCGATCTGACAACGGTAAGATATGTCGCTGACCAATGATCAAACCTTTACCAGATCATACAAACTCGCACTTCAAGGAAAAATAATTCAGTGGTAATATATATAATATATATATACTATATATATATATATATATATATATATATATATATATATATATATATATATTATATATTATATAATATATATATATGATATTATATATATATTATATTATATATATTATTAGTACTATATAATATATATATATTGTTCCATCACAATAGTTTTCGACTACTATATATTAAACGCCGGTAAACAGATACCCTAATACAGAACCCTGCGCATTCAAGGCTTAGGTCCCATTGCCATCATCCCAAAGATTTAATTGCACCAGTCCACCTTTCTAAGCAGCTAGCAAACTATTCCTACTACAACTCAGCATATCAGTTTTTCCTTTTTCATCCACATATAGTTAAAAAAATATTTTCGAAGATATATTTCAAATAGAGTAATTGGGTTGGGATTTATGAGGGTTTATTAAATGTTCTTAGAACAAAATATACTTTTCAAAAAATAATGCAGTTAAAGAGGCATTGGGTAAATTTTGGAACATTTTCCTTCTTCAATTTTCTCTCCACTTCCTTTAACATACTTTCAACCAAACTGATCAGTTTAAAGATTTTCATTTTTTAAATTTTTACAGTAAACTTTCTATAAACTTTATTTGAATTGCACCCAATGTGAGTCCTTTATCCTTTTTCTAACAAGAAGACACAAAAAAATGTTTCTAGATTGTTAAGATTGAAATTGGTAAGATAGTCAACTAGCTTTATACTCTTTGGAACTGAGAAATTGACAATTGGCAGTATTGGCAATTGAACGCAATTCTTTAAGATATTGAGTTCTAATTTATAAGGGATCGAAATAATCCCATAAAATTTAGGACATAAATTTAAGTTTAGTTGAGAAAAACAGAACGACAGGTATTGAAACTTAAATTTTTGTGTGTGTGCTGCTGACTATAATGAGGCCGAAGCATTAGAGCCGGTTACATAAAGACGCAAAATATTGTGCTCTGTTTTGTAGGATGATTTTTTTGTAATATCTATAAGTTTTTCTGCACCGTTCTTGGTTCACAATATCAAAAGCCGCCGCACTTTCGGTTATTAATTCTTAACTCAGTAACTTATTTTGTTGTATTATACTTGAAAGGTGATTTATTTGCTTCTAGTAAAGAAAGTAAGGGTATCTGGATTCGAAACCAGAGTTTGGCTATTAACCTATCGAATTATTTACTGTGTAACTCGTATCCACTTTAGTCATGGAAGACTTATCTCACCCATCTCCCCATAGAACTACTGCGGTAAAGGAATATCCTTCAATTAAGGGGTAGGTTTCGTGGTTACATAATAAAATAATATATAATAATAATAATAAAACTTACTTTCAACAACAAAGTAGTTTTCCCAGCTACATTATGACCTCTAGAAAAAGAAGACTTCATTCTGAGATTCTGCAAAACCAACACTTAAATACACAACATTTACTTAATGAGAAATAAGAATATATAAAAACATATTTATAAAGCAAAAAAATAAATAAATGAGAGAAGTGTGAGTATTTACCCCTCGTAAATCGAGCTCTCCCTATGGGACAGAGGGAAAAAAAAAATAAGGAGAAAAAAAAGGATGAGAGAAATGTTAAACAAATCTACCATAAAATACATATAAAAAAAAATTAGTCAAATATATAAAACTGGAAATGTTAATTTTGAAATGCAACTCGAACACTTAAAGCATTTAAACTTTTAACCAAAATATACAATAGTTAATAAACATAAAGTTTCAATTGTATAGTTCCAGAAGAAAGGTATTAACTTATGTGAATATCAAAAAACGGAACACAGAAATATTTATTTACAACACGCATGCCAAAGAGGAACATTAAGATAAATTTATGTAGTTAACAAGGAAATTGCTTGAATTAAACTACCTGAGTTGCTACTTGCATATAAAATAATCGATCGATCAAGCTCCACAAGAACCATCTGTAGATTCCCTTGTGACTGATAAAAGAACTGAGTGATGGAGAAAGAGTGATCATCCAAAGTTTTGGACAAAGCTGTAGTTCCTATATATTATATATATATATATATATATAGACTATATATTATATATACTATATATATATATATATATATATATATTAATATATATATATATAATATATATATATATATATGACTATTATATATATAATATATATATATATATATATTATATATATATAATTATATTATAATATATATATACATATATATATATATATATATAATATAATATATATATTATATATGGATATATATATAGTATTATAAAATATATAAAAAAAAAATTATATATTTATATATATATATATATATATATATATTTATATATATATATATATTATATATATATATATATATATATATATATAATATATATATATATATATATATTATAATATATATATATATATATATATATATATATATATTTATACTATATCATCATCATTATTATTATCTTCCTTTTTTTTCCTTCCCCAAGAGCTGGGGGTAAGGTAGCGCTGACAATGCAAATTCGGAAAAGATCAAAGGCAGTATAGAAACAGAGTTAATAGGTGACACAAAGTCGAATAGTGTAAGGCCGTACTTCGTTTTGTTACGGCGGCTGCCCCCTCCATACGCTAATATTTGGGCCAGGGGCACTTAAGAATCCCTAACCGTCGTGAAGCAAATACTATGTCCATACGCAGTAACAATCTTTAAAAATCAGCGCGCTGCACCGTCGCCGGTCCCGGTGAAGCCTCTAGGGCGGATTAGTCTTGAATCGCGACCTGAGCGATACTCATACTCGGGACAGCTAGTGTTACGATCCCTTAAGTATGGGGCAGATAGTCGTGAAGGTGTAGGTGAGTATCATGCCCTGGCCCAGGACAGCGCGCAGCCATCATCCTTCTCCTTGTCGAGAGGACTCTGCGTGACTATCTCACTTCTTACTTGTGCACTCCTTTATTCTCTCTCGCATGCGATTAGATTCAGTTTACGCCTGCATCTCAATCACTTTTTTCTTCGCATTGTCTCTCTCCAGTCGGTGCGAATTCAAAAAAGGAGAACTTATACAACTATAATCATCGCATTATGTCATGACACGATCACTTGTCATTATCTCCTTACCTTTCCATTACTAATAATCACCATCTCAAACTAGTAACTTTTCCATTTTAATTTACTATTCTATCATTATTACCCTATTTCTTACACCACCAATAACTTACTCTATAAATAATAACTGCATCATTTCTCACATTTATATATATCATTTCTTCTGTACATTTAGCAAGTGCTCCATTAAGAATATTGTACCTATATTATGTGGAACACTTATTGTGCAACTTTGGATCTATACTCTTATTCCAGACCATAGTTTTAACTACTATACATTAAACAAAGGTAACAACATACCCTCATGCAAAATCTTAGCGCACTCAAGACTTAGTCCCTTTGCATTCACCAAATATTTAATTGCATCTGCCATCTTCCTACCGCTCACAACTTTCGTACTACACTCTGCATCATCCATTACTTCATCAAATTTTCACTCTTATCCTGATGACTTGCTTCATTTTTCTATTCATCTGAAAAGAAACCTAAATGGCTGAAAATATCTAAAGCTAGAAATATGGCTTTGAAGGAAATAACTTCTGACCATTCTCGTTCATCTAATTAAAGCAATTTTTTTTTGTCAATTTCGATGCTTCAAAAACTCAATCCCTTCATCTTTCAGTTGGTCGCAATTTCCAAATGCAACAATAAAATCATCTAAAATATCCAACTCAAACCTTCCTCTGTTCATATTTTTTTCAATTTTTTTTATCGCGATCTTTCTTGGAGCGAGCATATTACTTTTCTCTCTCTAAACAAGCTTCTAAGATTAGATAAGATAAGATAAGATTAGGTATCATGAGAGATCTACTAAACTTCTTTAGCCCGCACTAGTTGAATGCTCTGCGTAGGGATGGGGTGCTTGTTTTTATATGGAGTTTAAATTATTCATCTGGAGTAGCTACGCTCATACATCTCTTCTTGAAAGGATGGAGTTTAGGACCTTTCGTTATCAAATCTTATACACTATTATTGAGGTATATTCATCCTCTTTCTAAAGACAAATCTGTTGCATCACTCCTCTTATACTATCGTTACTGCAAGAGATATTTCTTTTTTGAACTCTTGAGTAACTTTCCTCTTTTTTGAAGACAGTCGATATTAATTAGTGCATCCACATGATTTTGTCTTCTGTTTGTCTAGCTCTCTGAGCCTAGATTAAACAGCAATGCTCCATCTTTCATATACCCTATTAGTAGTCTGGAACATTAATCTTTCTTCTCTACTTTCTTCAGACTTACATACTTTCATACACTGTGTATTGGAACATGTCAGAATTTAATTCTGAACTAGTTGAATTTTTCATAGGCGTTTCGAAGGTCTATCGAGCTTTTTTCAAAGCCTCATAAAAACAGCTAAATTGTTATGTTTGTTACATATGGCATTGTATTTTTACAATATTTTGAATTATTAAATGTACTAATGACACAAAAAATGAAGAATTATGCCTATTGAAAACATTGAAAAAATCTCAAAAAATAAATCTCAATGAATAAAATGTAATATTATTTTATTTAGATAAAGTAGAAATTCTTCAGTTGTAGTGATATAAGACAGAAACTAAGAGTCCTTTGGACAATACCATAAACTACAGCCCTTTAAAATAAAGGTCCAAGCAGTT
Organism: Trachelipus rathkii; assembly: GCA_015478945.1. Classification (NCBI taxonomy): domain Eukaryota; kingdom Metazoa; phylum Arthropoda; class Malacostraca; order Isopoda; family Trachelipodidae; genus Trachelipus; species Trachelipus rathkii. Next base: position 39,385 of record JABUQX010014447.1, read on the forward strand.
CATAACGTCTCAACTGCTTTTATAAAAACTTTTTTAAGGAATTAGACACATATGAGATAAAGTTAAATTATTGGACTTACCTGATTTACGTTAAAGACATATTAGCCTATTCTTGAAGCTGAAGAAAGTACTTATGCCCGTGGCTGGCTTTTGAGTATTCCAAACAAAACAGAATCCCCGGGCATCGTGAGCTTCTGATTTTGCAAACCTCTTCATTGTGGCCAAATCATGTATTCTAACGAAATAATTTTATAAAGCCATTTAAAATAAACATACTAGCTAGTATTAGTAGTTAAACACTTCATTGAAATTTTCATTTCATTTTCAATTATTGAAATTTTTTTCGATCACAATTCAATTTAAAACATGAAAGCATAAATTCAGTTAAGTATAAACTGGAATAAAGATCTCGAGTTACTTCAAATACAAAATAATAAATGAAAGTAAGCCAGTACAGAAAAATACTTTCACTGAATATGATAAGTTATTTCATGAAAACGCCTGGCAAAATACAAATATGGAAGCAAAGCAGATAACAATGAGATTAGGTAGTAAATGAAGTAATAAAGACAATCATCTTTCCTACTGCAAGGTAAAACCCTTTGGGTGAAAGAGATTGTTGCTTAAAAATTCGAAGTAATAAATCAAAGTAAAATATTATATATAGACCTAAAGACATCCACGGCTACGGATATGTAAAGGGTATATAGTTGAAATTAGTTGGCCGACGCACCAGTTGCAGGTAAAGCGTGGTGCGCACATTTAGGTGGTGCGGTGCGCCACGCCACACAATTCAAAGTGTACTGGTGCGGTAATTCAACATAGTGCGGTGAGGTGCGTGGGAAGCTTAATTCCTGGTGCAGTGCAGTGCAGTGCAATAAAATCTGGTGCTCAATAACCCTAGTTCAAATCTTCAAAATATCAAAGAAAAATAATGCATTATTAATTAACTCTGTTTAAACTCAAAGCGGGGTGAAGATGACATGAACATTTAGACTATAATAAAAAATTTTTGTATCTTAAATTATTCAGATTTGTGAAAATAAATATCTTTCAAAATAGGAAAATGGGATATGAAAACCACACTCCATGCGTAAGCTTCTGTGCGACTTCTCAAGTACGCTTATTTCTATAGAAAATGAAGAAAACCATTGGTAAATGAAAAGTTTTGGAGAATAAATGCTATAATCTTAACAACAATAAGACGAAATAACAGCATTGTTATATATTTAAGGAAACGACTGAGATTCTTAAAGAAATAAGGAGTCAGAAACTTAAACTCATCATTAACCTATATAGGGACTCTAGACGAGATCACCTACACAACCCAAGTCCTCCCTATAAGCCCCCTTTACTGTCCCCTTCCAGTGGAAGCATCTATTTAGTGAGTGTAATAGTGATCCCTTCTAATCTCTTCCCTCTCCCTCTAAAAATCAAGTGAATGGAAAAGGAAGCAAACGGTTATCAAACTAATAACACAAAAATACATCATAATATGGATAGATTCGAAGGTCACTAAGAAATCTTTACAGAAAAGATTAATTTCATAGTAATTTTTTTACAAACTGACTAATATTCAATTTCACATTAAAGTTATTTTATTTTAATAATTTATGTACTTCTTAAAATGTCCCTTTTTATAGAAATTTTACTTCTTTAAATTATACATAAAATTTTACTGAACATGTGTAGCAAAAGGTAAAGTTGAACTAGAATCCTACTAAGTGACTTAAATAAAAGTTCGTTGAAACAAGTTGCCGAAAAGAGAGATACAATCCGAAAGAAACTTCTTGCAACTACATATAAACTTAAGAAATTGAAAAGAAAATTAGATTTCAATTAATAATAATAATAATAATAATAATAATAATACACACACATTAATAATAATAATAATAATAATAATAATAATAATATAATCACACAATTGAAGTCCTACAACAATGTGGTATAATGGGAATTTGCAGGTTTGCACTTCACCATTGACTAAACTTAGTTAATAATAATAATAATAATAATAATAATAATAATAATAATAATAATAATAATAATAATAATAATAATAATAATAATAATAATAATAATAATAATAATAATAATAAAAATAATAATAATAATAATAATAATAATAATAATAATAATAATAATAATAATAATAATAAAAATAATAACCTTTATATTGCCAGCCCGATCGCCAGGAAGCTAATTGTTTTCCATCACAGCTAACCTTTGATACATCGAACCCCATTTCTGAATCGTAAGAGCCGTCCGTTCGGTCCGCATCTCTTGGGGACTTATGTCCGTGTCCCATTAACCGTCATGTCAGAATCGACTTAAATAATTTTCAGTAAATCCCAAAGTAATAAATAATAAATATTAAATTATGAATTGAGATATTTATAAATAATAAATCTTTGCAATATAATCAAAAAGATGGAATATGAGGTAAATAAAATTTTACACAAATGGAATTAAGAGAATAATTGAATTCAACAAATTTTATGTAACAAGAAGAACTGGAAAATGTCCGAAATTTCTATTTACTGATATGTAATACCAGGGTTAAAGAAACAGGGCGAAAGTCGAAGGAAATTTTTTTTTCATATTTGAACTAACGATGACGGAGCCGGAGCCGGAGCCAGAGCCGGGTAGTTTTAAAATTATGGAGCAGGAGCTGGGTAATTAAAAATGATGAAACACAGTCAGGGCAATTTTAAAATTTTAAATAGGCATAAAATAATTTACCAACTATGCAACCCTGCATAACATTCTGACTCGAGCGAACAAAGCAACATTAAATAAATAATTTCTTAAAACTAATAACAGTAAAAGTTAAAACTATTATTTTATACATTTACCTAAGTAAATTAGATCACAATTTCGTCCAGATAGTAAAAATCGAACATAAAACAGTATTTTCAACCAAACAAATAATTCTTATAGAAAAACCTTTATTAAAACCAATTAAAAGAAAACTCACCTAATTTATAAATGTTTTTCTTATAAACAGTGCTCGTGGGCATGTTGGGATCAATATTCCAAATCCCTCATAGTGTCGTCAGAGGGCTGGCTGTAATGAAACTTCCCTCAGGGAGGAGGTGTTCTTCTCTATTCTT
>JABUQX010014447.1:57500-79827 GCA_015478945.1 Trachelipus rathkii
GATAAATCTCTCCTCTCTCTCTCTCTCCCATTCTCTCTCTCTCTTCTCTCACTCTCTTCTCTCTCTTATATATAATATATATATAAATAATATTAATATATATTTATATAATATATATATATATATTAATACTATATATAATATAATATATATATATATAATATATATATATATATATTAAATAAGTTTTTTTATTATATTTAAAACTTATTTAAAATTTGTTTCATTCATATTTTTCTCTAGCTGAATTGGGAGGATTTATTTTATGACGTTCGAGAGGAGGCTTTGTGGAAAATCCTCAAAATAGACGAAATAAGAATAAGGTTTCTTTACGTTGCCATGAAAATCAAAATAAATGAAAGCATATATTATGTTTTACTACAGAAAATGCTAAAATACAGTAAAACATATGAAAATAGATGTTTCGTCAGAAATACAATGATCTATTGTAAAATAGCGTTCTTGTATAACATTTTAAACATATTTTAATAGTATAAATAGTAAATTGAATGTATTTTAATTACATTAGTTGCTTTTATGTATTTTGAGAGGGCCCGGCATCCTGTGCTTCTCCGTAAAGCCGCCTGATAAATATATAGTAATATAGTATATATATAGTAATAGGTTATAATATATTTATTATATTATATATATAAGTATATTAATAATTATATATATATATTATACATAACTCTATATATATATATATCCGAGGCGACTCCTACACTCGTCTTAGCACGAGTTATTTATTATTAAATAAACGAACGAGACCCTGAATGTGTTGGAGAGTTAATGATAAAATCTTTTTTTACCAAATACGATCATCATGACTCCGTTACTTAGAATATAAAGTAAGATAATTAAATTTAACAAAAGTGTAAGAACATAGCATTGGAAATGCTATTTTTAACAGTTGTAATGGAAAGGCTCGTGCTCTCCGAAAAAGTGGAGTGAAAATTCGAAGACAGGTCATAATATTCGTCATTGAACTTTTACAAAATGTTTTTTTCTTCCCGCAGGAATTTAAAATCACTCGTTTTTATTAAAAAATTAAAATAAACTTTAATATTTAAATATGACATTTCGGTCTAAAATAATAATATATTTAAATTCCTAGAATATCGTGAATTTGAAAGAAAACAAATAAGGTACCTATTAAAACCATTATAAAGGTAAAGAAAATTAAATATGGATACAAAGATCCTTCATAAATAATTTATTTTTGTTATTATATTATATAGTTTGTTAATAGTTTTAGATATTTAATATATGTATATATATCATATAATATATAAATATATTATAAATATATTATATATATTATTATATTGATACTTTTATATATACAGGGGCGTATCCAGAAATTTTTTCGGGGGGGCCAGACAACATGATTAATCTTAATTCTTCTTCTTCTTTTATCTTCTTTAACCACTCTTCTCTAGACTGGGAGTAGGTGCGCTACAAGCATCGAAAAAGAAAAGCATAGGAGAATAGTGAAAAGGTGTCGAAAGAAAGCCGCCTTACGCCCTCTGTAACCATTAATTAGGAGAACTCGTCACAGACAAAAATCCACCTAACTTCATGGACCGCGACGGGCCTTCAATATGGTAAATCGGTCAATGTAAAGGGTTCATCCCCTGGCACAGGTGGGCCACAAATGCCGCCATACAAAACCCCGCCATTCTCTCCTATCATGACCTTATTCTCGCCACGCCAAACTACTTTCTCTCCTACAGAATTTCATCACGACTCGATAACTTCTATTAGGTCTCCACCGGTCGTTCCCACACAAACTCACCACTATACATCGCTAAACACCAACCGACTATCATTCATAACTTTTCACATGACCAAAACCATCTCAGCATACTTTCATTTATTCTCCCTTTTACTCCTTTCTCAACCACAACAACTCTCTAATAAGTCCATTCCTCATTTTATTCTTCTCACATTGAACTTGATCCTAAGATTGTCCATCTGAACATTGAAACTTTAGATCTTATATATATATATATAATAATATTATATATATATATAATATATATATAGTGTATATATTATATAATATATATATAATAATATATATATAATATTTATTTATACCGTATATATATATATATTATTATATAATATTATATATAATTATTATATATATATATATATTATAATATAATATATATAATAATATATATATATATATATAGAATTATTATATAGAATATAATATTATAGTATATAATATAAAGTGGAAGGATTCAAATAAGATATGGGAAAAAAATGATAGTATTTTATAAATACTAAAATATCTTTACTAACAGTTAAATTTAATCGCCGGGCAAGAGAGTGAGCAAAATCCGGAATAAGCTTGTTTTATGTCAATATTTCGATGTATGCAGAGGAGGCCAAGTCCAATAAGTTCTCATCTCCAATATATTTTCTCAAGTAGTTTTCAGAAGTCTAAAATCTTATGTAAAAGCTTCTCTACTGAGCAGTAGACACGGTTGCGTAAAATTTGCCAGTATTTGCAACAAGATGTAAATATTTGAAATTGTGACTGCGACAGAACTAGTCTCTATTGCTGTTTTTGAACGGTCTGTGCTGTGATGCCATCAACTTCCATAAATCCCCTTCTGCTTTTACTAAATCTTCTATTAGCTTTTCGAGATCTTCCTTGTAAAATGTTACACAATCTTTATCTTCTCATATGCATATACACCTTATTCGTTATGACAAATTGAAAGAAGAATAATTCTTATATTTAAAAAACTCTCTCCTAATGGCCTGATAATTAAATCATCCAAAAATGGTATAAAATGGATGTACAATAATAAGTTTGTGGTCGGAAGTAGAAGGTTTCGTCTTTTTTTGGTACTTTGTAATTTTTCCACTTTGGGGGTTTAACCAAGCCCCAAAAAAAATTTTTTTCAATAAAAGCCCTGATACGCTTACACATTCTATCAAAATCTGCTGAAATTCTAATGTTCATTTTCTATGATGTTTTAATTTATAGTTTCATTAATTTAATTTGAAGTTTTTGTTTCTTACACCTAAATTTTTTAACATTATTTTAACAACATGCATTGTATAATAACAAAATATATATACATACTTTTTAGTGTCTAGAAATTTTCGGGGGCCATGGCCCGGCCCCCCTGATACGCACTGTAATAATATATATATATAGATTACTATATTATATATATAATATAATATTATATATATATATTATTTAGTATATATATATATAATATAATTATATATCTATAATTATATATACTATATAATATATATATATATATATAATATTTATATATATTATTAGTTTATTATATATATATATATCTATATATATTATATATATATATATTATAGAGAGAGAGAGAGAGAGAGAGAGAGAGAGAGAGAGAGAGAGGAGAGAAAGAGCGAGAGTAAAAAGTTTATGGAGTGCGCTATATAATATATACTACTAATATAGTATAGTATATATATATATTATGTATATAATATATAATAATATAATATATATAATATATTAATATAATATATATATATATATATATATATATATCTTTAAAGTATTATGGCATTAGTTATCTAGATGTTAAATATATATGGTGTTATGTTATAAAATATCATCCATATGTTTAAATTTTATTATATTAATAGGAAATAATAAAGTTTATACTTTTTAAAAATGCTAAGGATGACATAAAAGAACTTCAAATATCATATTTCAAATAACAAAGATATTAATATTTGTTGAACAAAATTTCCTAAATCATTAATGAATGTTCAAATGATTTCTAAGAAAAAAAAATCGAAAAATTAGCTTGAAAAAAGTCTCTAGATTTCTAAATGTCACATGTAAAGTTAAATTTTATTGTGAGATGTTTCTTTTTTACTTTTTTATAGACTTTAAGATGGTAAAGAAAATATTTTATTATTTTTCAACCATTCACGGATCGGAAGGAGGAGCCTATTAGACAAATATTCGTGTGCAATTCATTGATTTACAGCTAAAAAATAATATATAATTACTTCTTAACGAGCAAGTTAAAAAAATCTAAGAAGAAACTGAAAAATATCCAGATTCCTATATAATAGCAGCTCATAATATAATACTTAAAATATAAATATGTTATATATATATATATATATTATATATATATATATAATATATTAATTATATATATATCTATTATAATATATATATATATTATTATATTATATATTACTATATATATATTATATTACTCAAAATAACGCAACCACTAGGTAATATCGCATCAAGAACGGAAGGCCCATGACCCTGAATCTCCAACAACCAGACGACAGCATAGGTAACTATAACTAGCCCCGCAGAAGATCGCTGCAGTATGGGCTGTCACGCCAATAAATTTAGGAAACCATAAACCACGTAACCAGACCTGGGGAGAGGTAGGGGAAGGTTATGTCGGGTAAATCGAGCGAGGGATCATCAAGTAGAAGCCCCCCCCGGACTAAATAAACAATGGATATGGAATAGGCGATCCATTGTCAAGAGATAATGGGCGTGCAGGAACAAAACTAACCGTACCGAAGGACACGGGTACCGGGCACTTGTACGAGCGGTTAGGTGAGCGCACACAACGATTGGAAAGGTGGTCCAAGGGTACAACAGGAAACCTGACACATGATCGCCGGCGAGGACAAGATAGGCCCAGGGCCACAACATGGAAGACCGATTTATGCGTCTGCGTGCATTACGAGAGCGCCCACACAACGACACATCTGCAATACAGCTGGCGGAGGTACAGGCAACGACATTGCGATACAGCGCGGAGGTACGGCACCAGGATGAGCGAACATATAAGTGCGTCGACCCTCCTGGGAACTAATTAACAGGGACACGAGGCATGCCAGGCAGGTCACAGACACCACGGCAACGAAGGGCGCCGACTGCATTTGCACGAGGAACACATCCATTGGCACGTCGACGATTGGGCAGGTAATCTTTTACGGGACGATCGAGTGTCTCTGTACGCTCGACAGGGACAGGCGGTGCTACATATACGGACGGACCGACGGAGGGGTTTTCGCGCAATGCGAATGTTGTGCAGGTGCGCGTTTGGAGTGGCTCGGTTAATGGTCTGGGGAGGCATCTCTTTATCTTGCACATCTCCGATGGAGGCCCTTACATACCTGAACGTCGATCGACAGCTGCAACCCTCAACGGAACCATCCGGAACCTGCGAAGGCATTGCACGAACGTATGGGAGCAAATCAAGTCAGAATTCGCCACTCATCGAGAGCATGCCAGACGGTGGCAGGCAGTCATCCGTGCCAGATGGGGATCATACATGGTATTGAGTACAGACACAACATCCCCCGCGGCTGTCGTACTAACTACGTACCACATTGGTGTTATTTGCGAGCGCCGAAGTCTCAGAACCCACTGTGAGCCCATTTAAGCTGGCACCTTTTGGCTCACACTCTCTAAACCTACGGTTTTGGAGGAATCCCCATGTATGTCTATTGTCGCATAAAGTACTTCGCGTCTTCAACATTTTACGACTCCATCGCCACGTACCCGTTGTGGTGCTTATGTTTGCCGAGTAGTACACACACATATTACTATTACTATATAGGTATATAATAATATATATATATACTATATATATATATATAATATATATATATTATAGTATATATATAATCTATATTATGAGTTAAGAGAAATTATATATGTAGATATATATATAGTTATATATAAGGTTATAAAACTATAGTTTTAAAATTATTATTTATTTTTTTTAAAGAAAACAATAAGTAGAAGAAAACTATGACGCAGTCGAAAAGAAAGCCCAGCCCTACCGTTCCCTTTATACCTTTAGTGAGAATTGCCGCAGTAACAGAAAAATTAACCTAAGCTCAAAGGAATCACGAAGGCGTCCTGTGGCATGATCTCATGTGGGGTCAATACTTGCCAGGTGGGCAGCACCATACCCACCTCACAAAACTCCGCCATCACTCATATTATGCACATTTCTCCGCGCCTCTGCAAACTCACAATTCTTTCCTCCAGGCATTCCTTTACTGCAATCCACTATTTCCTTCGATCTCCCCCGGTCGATTCCAGCAGAACTCACACTATACATCCGCTTAACCAACCGACTATCATCTCCTTTCCACAGTGCTAAACCTTTTCAATGTACTTTCATTTATTCTCTCATTTATTCCTCATTTAATCAATTCTTCTCACACCTAACATGCCCCCAAGATTGTCCATCTTAACACATTGTATTAAATTTAGATCTATACCTCTTATTCGACCCATCTCTAGTATACACTACCATTTAATTTAAAAGGTTTTAGAAAACAGTCAAAGAGATTTTTATATATTTCATATTCACAATTGGATGGGGCAAAAATAATTGGCAATCAAAATTTATAAATATAAAACTAATTTAAGCAAACTCGAGGAGAGAGGAAATTAGATAAGAATTAGAGAAAATAAGGGCGATTTACATATATATGTAACATTTTTTATAATTCCAACTGCACATACACACTTAACGTATGTGAACAAAACCAATCTAAGACTAAAGATAAAAACAATTCCAGCAAACGTAATCCAGAAGTAACAACGTCAAAATAAAAGAAATCATAAGAACTACTCTAAAATATATAATTTAAAACAAATAAAAACAATGAACTTTTGTAGTTTGTAATCCCCAAGGATGGAAGGATCTCATCAGCCACAAATTTATCCTTTCAGCCTCAACTCAAGATAAGCCATGACAGCAAGTTCAGATCTACAAATCTTCAAAGACACAGTTCTGTCACCAAAATTTATTCAATCCTCTCTCTCTAATATACGTATAATATATATATATATATATATAATATAATATATATAAATCTATATATTTATAGTAATATATAAATAGTTATATATATAATATATCTATAATATATAATATTATATAATATAGTATATATTATATAATATATATTATATATATAATACAAAGGTACAAAAAGAATAAATGTTATAAAGTCGTTTACTGCGTACAGTGCAATGGCCCTAAACCAACTCAAATCAACAAGGTGGTTCTAAGTGGGAATATGTAACGAATTCACTATGATAAGAGGCAAGCGCGTGATCTTGTCTGATAAATACTTATTATTATATATATAATATATATATATATATATATATATAATATTATATATTAATATACTATAAGTATATCTATATATATATATAGTATATATATATATAATATATATATAATATATATATATGATATATATATATAATATATATATATATATAATATATGATATATATTATATTAATATTAATATATATATTTAGTATATATATATATAATATAATATATATATATATATTATATATATATATATATATAATATAATATATATATATATATATATTATAATATAATATATAGTATAAGTATTATAATATATATATAATATAGTTATTATATATATATATATATATAGTATACTAATATAATATATTATATATATATATATAATTATATAGTATATATATTAATATATATATATATATATATATATATATATATATATTAATATACTATATATATTAATAATATATATATATTATATATATATATATATTATATATATATATATATATATACTATAATATAAATACTATTATAATATATGGGCACGTACTAAAATTTAACAGATACCGGAACTAATTATTTATCGATACCAGATATCGACAACTTTCTATATCCCATAATGCAACCAAAATTTATTCAAAATCATTAAGCAAAGGGTAATAACAAGTTAGAAGTTGTTCAGATAGTCTAGTTAAAATTTGAAACTTTCTCATACGCGGAACAGGATCTCTCTATATATTTTAAAATATAATGCTAAGCAAATATAAAAATTCACTTCACTGAAGATGGAGTGTAACTGTGTAATTCACTATAAATTTGTAAAACTGAGAAACTGGCACAATAATTTATCACCACGTAACTTATGTATTTTAAATTTTTGCCCCACTTTTGAAATGGGCCCTCTGCCCGTGAGTGTGGTATCATGCAAAATGGTGAACCTCTTTTTGTAATTGATCAATGGCAAATGCTGATCATATATTAAATTGGATATGTGCAGCTATATCTTTTCTCCTGCTGATTATAGCCTATTAATTGGTTGAGCTCTTGACCTATACTTGGCTACACCGTGTTTAAGCTATGTCAAAATCATATTCCATAATTTGATTACTTCATATTTCATCGTTACTGTGCAACAGAATCAATTTTACTATTAGTATGACTCATCTGAACTAAAGAGTCTTACTTCCTTCAGTTTGCTTAAATTGTTTTTTAATTAATTTTGGGTTCCTATATGTACGAAAAGTTTTAATGAGTTTTTCGAACTTCCTCAGTAGAATCATTTTTTTTAAAAAACAGTTTTTAGAAATTGAAATTGCGGTAGAATATCGGAAACTTAGTTGTTACCCTTTATACAACGAATATTATGTATTAAATTCTTATTCGTATCTATGGATGACAAAATTAATGCCCACTGAAATACGTTTAACCGCTCTCTTTCATGCTTAGCCAGAACAATGTTGTATCTATTCTAATATATTATAAATATATATTATTATATATATTATATATATATAATAATATATATATTATATATATATATATATATATATATTATATTATTATATATATAGTATATATAATATAATATAATATATATACTTATATATATATAAATTTTAATTAAAAATGTATAACAAGTCAAAATATACATATTTAAAAATAAGAAATCTTTGATACCACAAAAATACAAATACGGACAAGATATCGAATTGATGAATATACGATCCCCAAAAATATCTACTTGATATTTACTTCATTCATATATATATATTTGTGTGGTTCAAAATATTCAACGATTAAATATGTAGGTGCTGGCAATTAATTTTTATTGTCCATATTGATAAAAAACTCGCAAAAAATATTTCAAACGATTGATGAAATTTAAAACTCATCAATCGGGTGAAATTTGACATACATGGAACATTTCCACAATTTAAAATTGATTTGCTGACTTTGACTGGGATATAGATTTTATTTAACCTCTTCCAGTTAAATGATTTGAAATAATGTTATAGCACTTCTGGAAAGCCTTTAAAATGGTTTATACAATGATCTCTGTGAGTTTCTAAAAGCAGAGAGATAAGGTGACTTGATCTTACACTAAGTTTACCTAAAATACAAATTTAAAAGTTGATTTTCGATAATCTCAGCTTCAATGAACCTTTATTTAAAGACAAAGACGAGGTAATTGAAAACACAAATATAAATTTAATTATTAATACCTAAATATTAAGTAGGGTGTACATATGGTTTATTAAAGATTTTGATCCTGGTATGCAACAATTTACATAAATACCCATTAACTTTTTTTCACCGTTGATATATAAAAATATACACAAGTTAAATAAAGTAAATAATTAAAATGCAAGCTTTTAAATGTTTCCTTTCACTAAATTAATTTAATCACTAAATTAAAATTACATACTTCGTTATTTTCTTTTTAGATTTTAGTCTCTGAAAAAGTGTGAATTTCTTTGTTTGGAAATTGTTTCCGGTGATGTTCTACAACATTGAAATAGAGATTGTTTGATCTTTCTTTTAGTATTGAAAGAAACTTATGAAAATGGAGCAAGGGCGATCCTCGTTCGGCACTGTCGTTGACAACTTAAGTCATTACTCGGCTTCTGCTTCTCGAAAGACTTAATATACTTCCACGATCCACTTTTCGAACCTGAGCTAAATTGCCAAATCGAGTTCCTTCAGTGACCCACAGACATATTCGGAGTAGGTTTTGATCAAAATAATAACTAAAGAACATCACACGAGAATGACTTCTTTCGTATTGAAGCATGTTGGAACGATAACTGCCTTCGCTCTTCGAAATCTGCTCACGAAAGAGGAAGCTTTTCGGCTTCAGAGATTTGTAAAGTTTGTGCGACCGCAGACAGAACATATGCCGCTTTTCTGTTGCTAATGTTGGTCCGATCCAAGGCTGAGGCAAGATTTTCACTAATTACATGCCATATTACGCATCGTTTTGGCGCGCTTCTTCGTCCGCTTTTTGACGTTTGATGGGACTGAATGTATTTGTACATTATACGAATTTCTAGGATACATTATTGGAGCCGTCAATTGATAGTTTGCTTCATTCGAAGAACTTGTCTGTGCTGGCCGGCCTGTTGAATTACGTTTCTTTCTTCTCTGGGAAACGTTCATCTCTTCGAGCTCGATGCTTTTTTTGTTCTTCTAACTAAATTTTGTCTACACATCCATATCGACATTGTTCAACTTGTCGGAATCAAAACAATTTATCCTCTTCAATTTTTATCAAATCTAAAGCATCATGAGTGCGTATATCAAAGAGAACATTGATTGACTCAAAAAAGCATGACTCTCTGACATTCTGGGCTAGGAACCATTCCATTTTGTTTATTAACGCTACATTATTAAATTTTCCAGTAATGGAATCTCTTCCTGATAATAATCTCTCTCCAATCTAACTGGAATTCCAGCTCTTTTCCAAATATCATAAAGTTTCTGACGACGTTTTTAAAGCATCTTATGAAAATAAATTTCCTTCTTGCGATAATTAAAAAAAACTTAGGACACTCTAGATGTTGGTAGCTCTCACCAAATTAATGGTTTGCGAGAGGTATAGCAGTTTTAGAGCGTGGTTTCAGACATGATTGGAAGTTTTTTTTTACTAAAGAGACGTAAGAAAAAGTATATTATATATATTATATATATATATATATAGTATATATATTATTTATTATATAATACTATATAATATAATATAATAATACAGATTATATTAATATATATATATAATATTTATATAAATTATATATATATTTATATATATAATATATATAGTAATATATATATATATCATTATTAGCTGTTGACCATAGGGACCAAGTTTACTAAAAATTCAAGATATATAAAGTTTGAATGTTTGCAAGACATGTTTTTTCTCAGCGGGGGGTAGAACAATATATTAAATAGCGCATATTAAAATTTTCGAAAGTTGAATTTTTTACTTAGTTTCTGAACACTCTAATAATATATATATTATAATATAATATATTAATATATATATGATATAGTATATATATATATATTATAATATTATATATATATATTTATATATATATAGTATATAATATATAATATATGAGGACGAAGAGAGAGAGAGAGAGATGAGAAGAAGAATAAATGTATTTAGGATGAGAGTAGAGGAGATAGAGAGAAGAGAAGAGAGAGAGAAGAGAGAGAGAGACGAGAGAGAGAGAGAGAGAGAGGAAGAGAGAGAGAGAGAGAGAGAGAGAGGAGGAGAAGAGATGAGAGATGAGAGAGAGAGAGAGAGTAATGTAATCATTAAAATACAAATACGCCACACAAATACTATCTTGAAACTGCACGATTTTTGACTTCAACTGCGCATTCAGGTGAGTTTCCTTTCAATGTAACTTCCTTATATATTGTCCAAGAATGCGATACACGAAATTTAGATCTCTACCAATACATCAATGTTCCTATTTGGTCATATTGAGGCTGAGCACCTCATCATGAATGGCTTCGTCAGTTTAAGAAAAATCTATGGTTTACATTTCCAATACATAAATATATCAAAATAATAATAACAATATAAAAAATAATATAATGAAATAAATAATAATAATAATAATAATAAAATAATTAATAGTAAATAATAATAATAACTAGATAAATAATAATTTTTAGGGATTAACTAACAATAAAAGTTCTCTGGCGAAGACAATTTATGGTTAGACTAGTATTTTTTATCGTTATTATTATCATTAGTTCTTGTTTTAACGACGGTCGTTTAGGAATATGAAGTGCAGTAGTAAATAATCATATTGAATATCTCCTAAATAAGAAACACTATATTTTGGAAATTACTTTACTTCAAACATAATCACATTTATAAAACAATCGAGCGTACATTAGAATATTCACATGTACGGAAAGAAGAGAGGAAGAGAGAGAAGAGAGAGAGAGATGAGAGGAGAGAGAGAAGAGAGAGAGAGAGAAGGATTGATACTGAAAAGAGAAGGAAGAGAGAGAAGAGAAGAGAGAGAGAGAATGAGAGAGGAGAGTAGAGAGAGAGAGAGAGAAGAGAATGAAATGGAAAAAAAAATGTTTTCTATCAAATTTATTTCAGGTTTGCAGTAAAACCTCGTCATCGTGTGGTGTCGTGTGTGTGTGGTGAGAGAGGAGAGAGAGAGAGAGGAGAGGAGTAGAAGAGGATAGAGAGATGAGTAGAGAGAGAGGGAAAAGAGGAGGAG
The DNA here is from genome assembly GCA_015478945.1 of Trachelipus rathkii. Lineage (NCBI taxonomy): Eukaryota > Metazoa > Arthropoda > Malacostraca > Isopoda > Trachelipodidae > Trachelipus > Trachelipus rathkii. The sequence continues at coordinate 69,916 of JABUQX010014447.1, forward strand.
AAGAGAGAGAGAGAGAGAGAGAGGAGAGAGAGAGAGAGAGAGAAGAATAGAGAGTATAAACAATTTTATGTAACACGAGGATGATTAAATAAGTAATTCAGAAGAAAGTAGGGCGTAATAAAAATACTTAATAAGAAATAAAAAACACTTAAAACGTCATATAAGTAAAGCAAAACTCTCCTAAAACCATCACTAAAAAAAATAAGAAAGTGTTTCATAGAAGTAGGAGGTACAAATTGTGTCATCGCAGTCGCTCACACTCCGTCAATTCCTTTTCTTAAAATAAAAATAAAAAGAAATCCGGTTACGCTCCTAAACCCCGTTGGTGCAAAAACATCATCAAAGGTCAAAAAATTTAAATTATATCAATTATTATAGCAAGCCATGGTTATTAGGTACTACAGTTTTAGGTAAGTTAGGTGCTAGGATAGATAAGCATCTCGCCCTCAGAAAGGATACATATGGAAAATAAAACAGAAATATTATATATATATATATCATATAAATTATATAATAATATAATATATAATATATAATATATATTATATTAATATATATTATACTATATATATATATATTAATATATATATTATATATTCTATTAATATATATAATTATAAATAATATATTATATAATATTAATTATATATAATTATATATATTAAAATATATATATATGATATAGAAAAAACATGATTTTGCAGTAATTCGTAAAATGGTCTTAATATTATTCTAATAACAACGAAGAAAAACAAATACACATACAAACCTATTTTAAAATGAAGATATAAATAATCAATTAACCTGAATAAATACGTAACATACAAAGAAAAATAATAATATATAATAATTGAATAATATAAATAAAAATAAAATAATAATATAAAATAATAAATAATATAAAATAATAAATAATAATAATATTAAGTAATAATAATAATAAAATAATAATCATAATAATAAAAATAAAATAAAAATAAAATAATAATATATATATATAAATAATAATATAGTAAATAAAATAAATAAAATGAATAATATAATTAATATAAATAATAATAAAATAATATAATAATAATAATACATAATAATAATATATAATAATAATAGATTCAATAAATAATAATAATAAATAATAATATAAAATAATATTATAATAAGATATAAAATAATAATAATAATAATAATAATAATAATAATAAAGAATAATATAGAATAATAATAATAAAAATAATAATATATAATAAATAATAATAATAATAATAATATATACAATAGATAAAATAATAATATTATTAATATAATAAGATAAATAATAAAAATAATAATATATAAATCAATATATAATGAATAAAAATAATAATAATAATAATAAAATAATAATTAATAATAATAATAATATAATAATAATAATATAAAATAATAATAGATAATAATAAATAATAAAATAAATAAAATAATAATAATAATAATAATAATACTATAATAATAATATAATAATAAATAATAATAAAAACTAATAATAATAATAATAATAATAAATAATAATAAATAATGAATATAAATAATAATATAATAAATGATTAGAATCATTTCTATTACCTTTATCACATTCTACTTAAACTCGTGATATATGTGATATAGGGACAAGAAAGGAAAAGTATTTTTGGCAAAATGAGGAGGGATAACGTTTTCAGGTCACTCGAATCTTGGGTATCAGAAGGTTCAATAAAGATTGTTATAAACACTGATTTTTAAATTTTTAAAAGCAACCTTTTGACATTTTAGTTTCTCCGCTCTCCTCTAAATTACCAATTTGGATTGGTAATTATTTAAGTTATTCTTAAGTCTAAATTCATCAACAATTATTCACAGAACTTGTTTGAGAAAATCTTGAAAGAAACTCGCAATTATATCTTAAAACATCTCCAAAAAGCATCGTAAGTGACCATGAAATATTTGATAAGATTTAGTCCATCGCGTGCAAAAGAAATATCTGTTTTTGCTCTAGGCTGTCATTACGATATCTTTTGAATTTAAGATAATATAATGCGATATTTTTCAAGATTTCTCAACAGTTTTGTGAATAACTTTTGATGAAATTTAGACTTAATAAATGTAAATTAATTACATAATACCTTAATTTAATTAGTTCACTAACTAATGTCAAAAGATGTGTCTTTGACAAATATTTATAAAATCAGTGTGTTATAACAATCTTTTGAGCTTTCGATTACCATAGATATCGAGTTGACCATGAGAAACGTTTACCTACCATCATTCCAAAATTTACTTGTTCCTTCTGTTTCCCTATAATCAAAAATTATCCACGACTTAAGTAATGTGATTAAGCGTAATTAGAATGATTCTATTTTATTATTAATATATTATTATTATATTATATTATGATTATATATATTATATTATGATTATTATTATTTAATTTATTAATATTTATTATATTATTATATTTTATTATATATTAATAATATTATTAATATATATATAATTATATAATTATTATTATTATTATATTATAATTATATATATATATTATTATTATGTATATTATATATTATATAATATTATTATTATATATTTATTATTATTATTATTTTATTAATATTATTATATTATTATATTATTATTATTAATTTATTATTATTATTTATATTATTATTATATTATTATGATTAATATATAATTTTATTATTTTATTTATATTATATTATTATTATTTTATTATTATTATTATATTATTATATTATATTATTATATATAATATTATATATAATTATTATATTATATTATTATTATATTTTTATTGAATTATTATATTAATATATATTATGATATTATTTATTATTTATTATTATTGATATTATTATATATTATAATTATTTATATATTATTATAATAATATATATATTATTATTATTATCTTTATTTTATTATTATTTATTATATATTTTATATATTATTATTATTATATTATTATAATATATTATTATTATATATTATAAATATTATTATTATTATTATTATTTATATTTGTATTATATTATATTTCTTTGTTATTTTAATTTATTCTAAAAAATTGTATTCTAATGATGGATGGTGAATAGGTGGTACGGGACATTATTTCGTGTTTTTATTAATAATAAATCTCACATTTGTTTGCCCACCGCTTAGTCGAATTTTTAATTTTTTCTTAATATATATTATATTATATATATATATATATATATATAGATATATATATATTATATAATATTATTATATATATAATTATTAACTATGTAATAATTATTATATAATTATATATATTAATTAGTATATATTATATAATAATTATATAATATATTAAAATATATAATATTTATATATATTATAATAATATATATATATAGTTATATATATATAATATTATTATTTTGTTTTTAATCATGAGTATCTTATTAATGGAGGCGAATGCTTATGTCACAACTCCACTTGCGAATGATTAACTGTACCAATTAATAGCTTGCTATAATAATTTGATATAATTGAATTTTTTTGACCTTGATGCATGTTGTTGTATTGCCTGCTCTATCTAATTTTATCATATTTATTTATAATTTTTTTAAGAGACCAAATGTGTAGTGGTGTAGATACGTCTCCAATTTTGAACTTCTTTTGTATGAGTTCTTAATTTTTTTATGTTGGAATGCTAGTAAGGAAGTTTGCTTTAGTTAATGAACGTTATTACTGTTTTTGTTTTTTAAGTAATTTTATACCGCCTTATTTTCTCTATTCTTAACTCTAATCTCCTCGTGTTACATAAATTAGTTTGTTCTCTCGTCTCTCTCTCGTCTCTCTCTCTCCTGCTCTGCTCTCGCTCTCTCTCTCTCTACTTCTCTCTCTGCTCTCTCTCTCTCTCTTCTCGTCTCTCCTCTCTTCTCTCTCTCTCTCTCTCTCCTCATATACACAACACCGTGAGAGGTTTTTATAAGTACTTCATTTTTGATGCGTGATAATAGGAAAAATATTTTTTTATCTCTCTCTCTCTCTCCCTCCTCTCTCTCTCTGTCTCTCTCTCTCTTCTCTCTTCTTCTCTCTTCTCCTACTCTCTTCTTCTCTCTCTCTCTCTCTTCTCTCTCTTGCTCTCTCTTCTCTTCCAGTTGAATATTCTGTACGCATTGTTTTTTATAAATGTGAGTTTGTTGGAAGTAATTCAAATAGTGTTTCTATTAGAGAATACTCAAATTGAAATGTTTCTACATATCACTTCAAATTTTCCTAAACGACGTGTAAAATAACTTAATGAAATAATAACGAAAAAAATACTAGTTCATGATTTGTTCTCGCCAGAAGAATTTATTGTGAGATCCTAAAAATTATTATTTATTATATTATATTATATTATATTATATTTATTATTATTATTATTATTTATAATATATTTAATTATATTTTTTATTATTTGTTTTTATGTATGGAAATGTAAACTAGATTTTACTTAAACTTACCTCATATGATGAGTGCTCAAAACCTCATGAATTAACATAGAAACATTTGAGTATTTGGTAGAAGATTTTAAATTTCGTGTTTCGCACTGACATATAGTGGAAATGTCCTGATGAATAGTGCACATGAATGAGCAGTTGAGGTCACAATCGTGCTTTCAAGATAGTATGTTGGGATTTGTATTTAAATGATAAACTCTAACTGCCTCTCGTCTCTCTCGTCTCTCCTCTTTCCTCCTCTCTCTCTCCTCTTGCATCTGTCTCTCTCTCTCTTCCTCTCTCTCCTCCTCTCTCTCTCTCTCTCTCTCTCTCCTTCTCTCTCTCTCTCTCTTCTCTCTTCTCTTTCTCGCCCGGTCTACTCTCTCTCTATCTCGTCATATATAATGTATAATATAAGTTATATATATATAATATATATATAGTTATATATATATAATATTATATATAATATATATAAGTATTATAATATTTATGCACTTGATGTTAGTCAATCAATAAAAAAACGTAAGTGCGTTGAATGTTTCTTTATCTTAGAATAGTAAGTAATTAAAAAACATTACTTAGTAAAATAAAAACTTGAAATTTATTCCCTCTAACATTGGAGTTGAAGTTTTATAACTTGGTCAGGCACAACTAATATATTATAGATGTATATAATAAATATATAATTTTAACTCTTCAGTATACAATATATGTGCAGTTTGTGTAGATATTTATATTTTGTTATAACATATATATTATATATATATATATATATATAATAATAATAATATAGTATAGTTTATATATATAAATATTACTATATATTATTACTGATTCTTGATATGATGAGTAAAAAAAAAACTCAATATCTGACACCTCTAAAGCTATTCACCTCATCGCGAAACCCATAGATTTGTGAAGAATGCTACCAAACATCAGAGGTCTAAAAGTTTTTTATTATCGAGGAGGAAAATATGTGTCAAAGGATGCTGACTACTCGTGCTAAAAGCTTATCTATTAGAAGAGTTGGAAATTCCATTAGATGAGAGAGAATTAACAGGAAGATGAATTCTTATGGAAATTACACAATAATATGCGTTAAACAAAGTGGAGGTTTGCCCAATGTCAGAGAGGTGTTTATGTGAGTCAATCATGTTCTCTTGATAATGCACGTCTGATGCTTAGTTATAAAATGGAAGAAGATAAATTGTTTGATCGACAAGTGGACGAGTCGATGGTGGTGTAGACAAAATTTAGTATATGAAGGACAAGAAACATCGAGGCCTCAAAGAAGATGAACGATTTCCTAGAAGAATAAGGAAACGTTCATTCACAGCGCAGCAGCAGCTACAATTCTCGGATGAAGAAGAACATAATCCAATGATGACCTCATAATATCCTAAAATCGTTTATGACAACTCAATCAGTCCTCAACGTCAAAAGGAAAAGAAGGGCAAAAGAGGTAGGCATGTAATATGCAAATCTGCTCAGGCTGGATCGGACAAACATAGCACAAAAAGCGGCATATGTTCGTCTGCGCGCACAAATTACGATATCTCATGAAGCAGAAAACTTCCTCTTCTTGAGCAGCATTCGAAGAGAGAGGGAACAGTATCGTTACCAACATGCTTCAAAAGACGCATTCTCGTGTGAGAGTCCTTTAGTTATTCATTTTGATTCAAACAACACTTCCGGATTCGGTCCGAAGGAGATCGAGTGCAATTTATCATCATAAATGTGATCGTGAAAAATAAATCTTTCGAGAGCAAAAGGCAGTAATGACTAAAGTTGCAACACGTGACGACGAAGGAACGCCTGATCATTTTCATTCTCAATAACTAAACAGAAAATCAGAAACAAACCTCTATCAAGTTTGTTAGAACAGCACCGGAAACTCAATACACCATAAATCACACTTTTTGCAGAGACTAAAAACGTCTTGACTAAAAAATAACAAGTTGTAATTTCAATTAGTGAATTTAATTAATTAAGTGAAGAACATTTAAAAGATATAGCTTTTAATATTTAGGCTTTATAACTTGTTAATTATTCATATATCCATACGTGAAAAAAAGTGTAACTGGGTATTTATGTAAATTGTTGCTTACCAGGATCAATATCTTTAAATCAAAGTATTATGTAAATTTAGGTATTTAATAAATTTAAATTATATTTGATTAATTACTCGTCTTGTCTAATAAAGGTGTCATTGAAGCTGAGATTAAATCCGAAAAATCAACTTTTAAATTTTGTATTATAGTAACTGTGTAAAGGATCAAGTACCATGTATGCTCTCTTTTAGACCTCACAGAGATCATTAATAACCATTTTAACGTTCAGAGTTATAACTATATTCAATCATTTTAAATAGAGAGTAATAAAAATTAATCGATCAAAGTCACAAATCAATTTAAAATGGTGAAATGTCCGAGGGAAATTCAACCGGATGGAGTTTTAATATTATGATGTGCGTTTGACATTTTTTGTGCAATATTTTTTCATCAAATGGAACAATAAAATATGCCATTAATATTAAGACTTGAATTTTTGAAAACACACTAATATATAATAGGAAATGAATTAAATATCAAGTAGAATTTGGGGACGGTAAATCTCAATTTGATATGCTTGTGTATGGTACTTTGACTCCAGCATGGTGAAAAATTTTCTGTAATATTTTATTTGCCATTTTTTTACTAATTTTGTTAATAAATTTTATATAATAAATAATAATATATATATATAAATATTATAGTATATATATAATATTATTATATATATAGTATATACTAATATAATTATTTATAAATAATATATTATATAATATATTTATATTAAACTGATACAAAATGTTTGGCTATGCATGAAAGAGAGGGTTAACGTATTCAGTGGGATCAGTTATTTTGTCACCATAGATCGATAATAATTAATTTACATAAATTAGTAATAACTAAATTTCATAAGATTTAAGTTTCCAATATCTACGCATTAATTTTAAACTGTTTCTTAAATAAATATTCTATTGAGGAAGTGGAAAACCATTAAAACTTTCCGTAACATATGGACATAAATAATTAAAAAACAATTAGCAAACTGAAGGACACGAAATACTCTGATGGGCTGGTTTTGACACCGTAGCAGTGAGAATGATACTGTTGCAAGTAACGATGAAGATATGAAAGTAAATCGAAATATGAATAATTTTGACAAATAGTTAACGCGTTTAGCCATAATGCAAAGGAGTCAACAAATAAAGGTAATAACAGCAGGAAAGATTAGCTGACAATCAATTAATATATTGAAGCATTTGCCATGGATAATTACAAAAGAGGTTACCATTTTGCAGATACACACACGGGCAGGGCTTTTCAAAAGGAGGGGAAAAAAAATAATATAAGTATCGTGGGATAAATAAGTGCAGTGTCTCAGTTTCCACATTTCTCAGTAGTACTCCATCTTCAGTTGAAAGTGAATATTTATCTTTGCTTAAAGCATATAGTTTAATATATTAAGGAGATCCGTCATCCGTATGAAGAAAGTCAAATTTTAACTAGATATTAGACAATGCTAACTTTGATATACCTGCTAAGGAATTTTAATAAATTTTTTGGTTCTATAATATTGTATAGAAATTTTCCCGATATGGAATCGATAATAGAGTAGGTTCGTATCTGAAAATTTTAGTATCGCCATATAAATATACGATATAATATATATATTAATATTATATTAATATAGTTATAATATAATATATATATATTATATTATATATAATATAATATATATAATATATAATATATATATATAATAATAATAGATATATATTATAATATATATATAAAATTAATATATATTATATTATTATATATAATATATATATATATATATATATAATATAATAATTATAATATATATATAAAATAATAATAATATTATATATATATATATATATATATATATATATATATAGATATATATTCATAATATAAATATATATAAGTATAATATATATTATATATATATAAATAAATATATATATATATTATTTATATTAATATATAATATAATATATAAATATACTAATATATATAATATATATATATATATAGAATATATATATTATATATATTAAATTATGTAAAATTTATAAATAAATATTAATATTAATAATACTAAATATTATATATATAAATATATACATGACAAGATCCGCGCTATGCTCATATTCATAGTGAAGTACTATGCTCACTAGAAACGTGATTGGTTGGTTTCGGCATTGCACTGTACGCTAACGACATATAATAAACAATTATTTTTGTACCTTTTATATAATATATTATAATATATTATATATATATTATATATAATATATTAATATACTATATATATATAATATATAATAATATATAAATTATCATATATATAATTATATATATTAAAATATAAAATTATATATTATATATATATTGATAGAGAAGAGGATGAAAAATTTGCGTACAGAATGTTACACTTGAATAGATTATTAGACTGAACTTGCTGTATGTTACTTGAGTGAGGTGAAAGAAATTGTGATGATAACTTCCACTTGGGGATTACAAACTACAAAAGTCATTGTTTTATTTGTTTAAATTATATATTTTAGAGTAGTTCTTATGATTTCGTTTATTTTGACGTTGTTACTTTAGTCTCGGTTATTCTTCTTCTTCTATATTATTCTGCTTTGTTATAGTTTGTGGTTATTTCAACATACAGGTGTAATGATGTGCGTTGAATTATTAATATTACAATATTATTAAACGCCCTTATTCTCTAATTCTACAATTTCCTCTTCTGAGTTTGTTATTGTTTTAAATATTTATAAATTTTGATTGCCAATTATTTTTGCCCCATCCAATTGTGAATATGAAATATATAAAAATCTCTTTGACTGTTTTCTAAAACCTTTTAAATTAAATGGTAGTGTATACTAGAGATGGGTCGAGATAAAGAGTATAGATCTAATTAAACAATGTGTAGATGACAATCTTGGGGATGTTGTGTGAAAATTGATTAAATGAGGAAATAAATGAAAATAAATGAAATACAGTTGAAAAGTTAGGTCATTGGAAAGGAGATATCATCGTGGTTAAAAAGAGTATAGGGTGATGGCTGATCGACCGGCTGGAAAGCAGGAAAAGTGGATTGAGCCAGTAAAGGAATGCCTGAAGAGGGAATGATGTGGCAGAGCCGAGAAGAAATGTGCATAATAGGAGTATGGCGGGTGGTGAGGGTAGGGTGCGGCTCACCTGGGCAAGGGAAAGACCCCAACATTGACATATGCACAGTGACGCCTGCGTGATCCTTTAAGCTCTAGTTAGATTTCTGACTGGCGGAGTTCACTAATGTATAGAGGAAGTAGGCGGGTTCTATCGACTTGCGATATAGT
>JABUQX010014448.1:0-7500 GCA_015478945.1 Trachelipus rathkii
TTTTTAGGGGATTTCTTGCAAGAAGAGTTTCCTCTTATTCCATTATGTGGTAGTTTCAATAACTCTTGTTAAGGAACTATGTTGTACGTTTCAGTATAGTTCATTATTAATATATTATTAATATTTTATTTTATTATTATATTATTATTATATATTATTATTATTATATTATTATTATTATTATTATTATATTATTATATATTATATATATATATATATTATTAATATATAATATATATATTTATATATATATATATATATATATATATCATATATATAATATATTATATATATAATATATATATATATTTTTATTATTTATTTATTTTCACCTTCACTTCTTCCCGCTTTAGCGGCAGGTAGTGCGTACGTACAGCCTCCCTCATTCACACCCTCCCTCATCTCGCCCTCACCCAACTCCTCCACATTCCATCCTATCTCTCGCCAACACCCTACCAACAAACAACCACACTCTTTCCTCCTCATCCCTCCTCTCCCAACATCTTATCCATCCATCCAACCTCCTTTTGGTCTTCCCCCTTCCTCTCCTTCCCTATCCTCCCTCGCCCTCCCCAAACTCTTCCTAACCACTCTCTGTTCCTCCATTCTCATTAGATGCCCATACCATCTTAACATCTCTTTCCTCCTCGCCATATACACACCAACATCCTAACATCACATCTCTCCCTTCCACCCTATTCCTCTTTAATTCCTCTCCCTCTGCTAACCCCCACAAACCGCTCTCAACCCCTTCATTCAAATACTTCCAACTTCTTCCTGGACCTTGCCTTTCAACCCCCACGTTTCACACCCATACACAAAATTTTACAAACAAATCTTTTTTCAAAACATGTGTCGGAAACTTTCTGTGATAAATCCCACCCTTTCCATAATTTCTCTCAGACCACTCAGAGCTCTCATTCCTTTCTCCTACTCTAGGTTCTATCTCCTCCTTCATCCCCTCCCCCCTACCCAAATCCATCCCTAAATACCCTAAAAAATCCTTTACTTCTTCCAATACTACACCCCCTCTCTAACCTCTAACCCCTCCCCCTCCTCTCTCTTCCCTTCCTCTTTAAAACACTAACATTTTACTCTTACCTGGATTTATTTTAAGCCCCTTTAGTCCACACATTCTCTCAAACTCCCACACCAAAATCCTCACCCTTCCGCGTTTTCTTAATATATATAATTATTATATTATATATATATATATATATTATATTATATATATAATATTATATTAAATATATATATATATATATATAATATATTATAATATATATAATATATAATAAATAGGGGCTGAAAATCTATTCCAAAGTGATTCGTTTCATCAATCTAACCCAGTTACACTCATTGAACATTCTTGTACTGATAGTGCTGCTGTGTACACACCATCTTCTCTTCAGTACAGTGAGATAGCAGTCATATCAGGTACAACAGAAGCCTTATTTTACCCAGGGCTAACCACCAGCAAGGAAACTTTTCAACATTTCCCAGTGGTCCTTCGACATCATTTGGGCAACCAACTTTGAGCGGTCAAGTGATGGATATCTCGGGGGATATGGAGGAAAGGTTTCAGCATTTAAGTACCAAAGGTATTTATTATTAACTTCATTTTCAGGATTTACAAACCTACCCGATCCACAATTTAACGTAGAATCTTACCCGACCCACAATTTAACGTCCTGGGCTCCAAACAATCCAGTAGTTAATTTAAATTATTTTGTATGCACGCTGAAAAAAAAAATTATTAACAATTTATTAATAGATTAGTTCCGTTAGGCAACTGTATATCACTGTGGGTGAAGGTAAAGGTTTAAACTGAACAGGAGAAAACTCTTCTTTTAATTTAAAAAGAAAATTCAGGATAACTAGGATTAGAGTTATTTTTGATCTTGCATTCTTTTATTTAGTGATTATTTCAACCACTATTTAAGTTTTAATATTTATTAAAACTTGATCATTCATTAATATAGAGAGAAGCTCATTCAGAATCACCTGTCACAACATGATAAGCAAATAAATCAAGTAACAAAGGTATTTGCTTATTTGTTTGCATACTTTTGAAAGTTCCCATCTCTTAAAGTCAGGGATTTAGAGCCGAAGCCGGAGCCGGAGCCGGAGCCGGAGTCGGAGCCGGAACTGGAGTCAGAAGCAGAAAGTCTGAGCTGTGGAGTAGCAAGGTTTTGGGTGGAGCAGGGGTTGGAGTCAGTGAAAAATAAATTTTGGGGTGAGGTTAGAGATGCGATGGGTTTTTAAATGTTTTTTTTTTTCTATTTAAAAAAAAAATGCATTCAAAAAAACACAATTCTTTCTTTTATTTTAACTTTATTTCTGGTTTTTGAAAAAAGAATCCTTTAGGAATAAAAATAAAATTTTATCAGTATCAAAAAAATCATACACCTTAAAAAGATATATATGGCTCACCCATTCTAAATATGCTATACAAATTTTTAAAAAAATGAGAAGAAGCAAAGAAAGATTAAAAAAATGAGAAAAACAATGAAAATTATGAAAAAATTATAAAAATTAACGTGAAAAAGAAAGTTCCCCCCAAAAAAGAAAAGATAAAAACGTTTGTTGCAACTCTAGGTGGAGCCCATGCCGAGGTAGGATCAAAATATATCTTTTTTTACAATATAATAGATGAGCCCGGAGGCGGAGCAGCAGCCGAAGCCGCATTACATCCGTTCCTAATATGATTTGTCTATTTTAATTAAGTGACTATCTCGAAAAATAAGTTTCAGCATTGAGATGTATACTAAATAAAAGATTTAGGTTTGTGACCTTAGCTTCTTGATCTAAACCATATCCAAAAATTTAAAAAAAAAATTATTGATTTTTTTTTCACATATCTGAAAGTTGGGTGAAAATTGTCAAAATAGAAAATTCACTCAAATATTTTTATTGCTCTTTCACATTGTAAAAAATTCAAGATTAGATTGAACTAAACGAGTTACATTTCTTTTATTTAGAAACTTTTTCTATATACCCAACAATTTAACCTTCAGCAATTTCATTGTACTGCCTGTTTAAAATTGGACATGGCGTGCTCCTAGTGTAAATTGCTTGAATGTATAAAAAAAATGGTTAAATAAAAATTATGTAACTCGTTTACTCTGATAATTTTTCATTTCAAAAAATCTTAATATGCCGGATAATCCATCCTTCAGCCAAACTCGCGGCTGGATATACAAGACATTATAACATTATTATTATCATTATTATTTATTATTATTATTATTACTTTATATTATCATATTGATATTAATATCAATATATTATTATAAATATTAATTATTATTTATTACTTATTTTTATTAAGTAGTACAGTAATTTAGTGATGATTTGTATTATATAGTAGAGTAGTAGTAGTAGTAGTATCGTTCAGCGGTTAGTTGCCTTCCAATGTTGCGAATTGGTTTTAATAGAAAAAAAAAAGATTAAAAATTACAGATGTATCGTTGTAGAAGGCAGCAGCATGGTTTTATTTTTTAAGATCCAGAAAGTTTAAGTGTTGGTTTTGACAAGTAGGGACTGCTCCAATAATTCCATGAGAACTGGCGTTATGGCGACATTCTTTGTCCTTGGATGACTAACTTCTATTCGTAGACTTTTTATTTGATGATTTTTTTCATGATTTATTTTCTATTCTTGCGTCACATGGGGTTAAAATGATAATCAGCCATACCTGTGTTTTTTCAACCACAGTAATATCTAATGTGATATGGTATAGACTCTAGATGCTTGTCAGTTTGCAGCTCACAGTCTCACAGAATCTTGAACACTTTCATTCTCCGTCATCTTTTCTGGGTTGTACTCGAAACAGTTTATTTTAGCATGCGAGTAGAATTTATTGCAAAAGTTCCAGTACATACCATTGTCTTAACTTTATTGTGTTGTTTATAATTTATTTGCGCTATCTGTCTTGAAGCATTTCGAGATAGTCGATTGTTTCATTTTTAATATTGCATAGTCAATTCTTGTTATGATTGCTGTTCTTGTAAATTTTGTCTTAATTTATTGATACATTCATAAATTTTTATTCAGAATAGAGAAATTACAATTTAAATATTTAGTAACATAGATGTATAAATACAGTTTTACATTATATAGTTCAATATTTATACATTTCAATATACCAATAAATTATATAAACCACAATTAATTTACCCAGTATCTGAAATGGGACAACTAATTGCAACACTGTGTTGTGCCCTTTGTAAACGTTACTATCAGGCGCTTGAATTTGTTTCGTCAGCATACCAGCTCTTCTGTTTCTTTTTTTTTCAAGTGTCTTTTCATTGGTTATTTCCAGATATTGCCTTTGTTTATTTGCTATCAACATCTTTAGATATTGTCGATATAGATACCACAGTATAAATATATTATCATACAGTAGGTCAGATAGATAGATAGGGAAACTATCGGGCAAATTGCGGATATGCAATTCAGATTTCAAAATTTTCAACGGCCATTTTCGAAAGAAAACCACGATTTCATTTACTTACGTTGAAATGTAAGCAACGTTATGATTGGTTCATAACACACAAATTTCTAAATTCCTTTTTAATTGGCATCCTCCTCTTTGTGGCATTTTTGGACATAAAGTAATTAAATAAGTTTTATAGAAAACATTAGGTCTTTTCCATAAAAAAATTTTAACACGATAAATACTAAAAATATTTGTGATATTAAAAAGAAACTTTTTCTATATACGAAGCCATATTAAATTTGTTTTACTTTTTGGCGGGAACTTATGTCCGCGAAAAAGTACACTCACATACACACAAGATGGTCCGAAAATTATAACACTGGATTGAAATGATATAATTGTAATTATATCTATACAATGTGGATACTCCACATTCCAGTTTTCTAAAAGCCGTTTTATTTCGATTATTTAATTTTTTTTTTTTTGTTTGATTCTGTTTTATTATATCTTCCTTCTTGACGGACTCCAGTCGTTTTTCTTTCCCTCCTCAATTTCCTATTTAATTTGCAAAATATCTCTTCTACTCATTGCCTTAGGGAGCTAAAATCTTTTTATATCACTTCTAGTAGGCAATTTTTAGGTTTCTAGAATATTTTATTCTTTTCGGCAGCATTTAGGTTTCTAGGCTTAATACTTCTTTCCGGTCTGGGTTCATTCTACTATTCCTGTAGCGTAGTACACAGCTGATACCTACTCCTCAAGGACTTTATTGTTTCAATTATATTTTCATCATTTAATTTTTTTTATTAGGATTTTCGAATCTTCGTTAAGTAATCTGAGGTGCTTTTTCTTTTAACTTGTGCGTGGTTGGTGTTATCATTTTCGACTAAGCCAAGGAATTTACAGTTTTCTTTGAAGCTAAGTTCTTTATTGTAGTTTAATTTGGTATTTTGTATTTCATTTAATTGTTATTTCTCCCGAGTTAAGTTATAATGTTGGGGAATTATCAAATTCAATATCATACTAGCTGAAATCATCAAAGCCTTAATTTCAACTGTTTACTTTATACAAAATTTTAAAACGTCCATATGTAGATGTGATATGTGTGGGCATGTATTACAGATGTGTCAGCTAATTCCCTTGGTCTTTAGAATTATACAAAGTTATTAAGACTATTACAAAGAACAATGGAGGAACAGAATCGCCTTTTAATATTCCTCGCTTACTGATTGATTACATTTTCTCTCTATTCAATGTCAGTTGCGCTTTCTAAATAACCATTATAGATTCTGTTAAGTCCAGCAATTTTTTCGCTGATGCTAACCCTTTTTAATTTTTAAGTATCCAATCATGCGGAGAGAAATCAATCTGCAATTAATCTAGGGGATTATTAGTCTTATTAATTTCTTGCAATTTCTTAGAACAGTTTTGACAACTTATATACAGTTGCCTTTTTGCTCGACTGACAACAAGAGTTTTACTCTAGGAGATCATACATTCTGTTCACAAATATGCCTATTATTAATTTAAACATTGTTAATTGTATGAAATTATTTATTTATAATTCACTACCCAACAAAATTTAATTTTTTCTCTGCCACATGAACATTTAAGTGATTTTCTTATTAAATCGATCATGCTGATTATAAAAAGGATGTTAAAAACTTTGTAACATGTACCAATTTTATGTGACAATGGAAAGTTTAAATAATATCGGTATATATAAAAAAAAAAGCCTCATTTCAAATTTAATACACTAAAATATTTAAAATGTTATCATTAATAATAATAATAATTTAATAATAATAATAATAATAATAATAATAATAATAATAATTAATAATAATAATAATAATAATAAAATAATAATAATAATAATAATAATAATATATATATATATATAATATATATATATATTATATATATATATATATATATATATTATATATATATATATATATATATATTATATATATTATATAATATATATATATATCAAATATAATACAAAAAATATATAAAATATATATATATATAATATATATATATATATATATATATATATATATATATATATATATATATATATATATATATATATATATATATATAATATATATATATATATATATATAATATATATATAGTATATATATAAATAAACCCTAACCTTTTTTAAAGTAAAAAAGTGAAACAAAATATACCAATGCATCTATTAAACAAAAACTAAAGTGAAACAAAATAACAATGCATCCATTAAACAAAAACTGAGTTTTCAAGAAAATTTAGATTTTTAAACAACTTGTTACCAAAATTTAATTTCTTTCTCTTATGCTGCGCATTATCTTCTCTTAGCAAGGACCAGCAGTAGTCACCCATCATGTTAGGATGTACTGTTCCTTGATATCGGTGTTCCATTGTCATGATGTTTTGATAGAATCTTTCTCCCTGTCCGTCACTAACATCGCCCAAGTTATGGGGAAAGAAATCCAAATGGAAATGCAGGAAGTGAATTTTTAGTGACATACGACATCTAAACTTCTGATAGCTGTCAAAGAGTGTTCTTACCAACTCTTCGTAATTTTCAGCTTTGTAGTTAACGTAAAATCAAGAAACCACTGATTTAAATGCCCTCCAAACAGATAGTTCCAAGGCAGTTAATTCTTTCTCAAAACTGTCATACTTCAAGAGTTTTTTGATCTTTCGGCAAATGAATATTCCTTTTTTCAATTTTGCCTCAATTAAAGCAGGGAACTGAGTCCTGAGATATGCAAAAAAATCTCCATTTTAATCTATCCTCTTCATAAAGTTTTTCATTAAGCCTAATTTTATAGGTAAAGGGGGAATAAATATCTTCCTTGAGTCAGCTAAAAGTTGATACTTAACATTTTCAAGTTTTGGAACGTAGTTGCTTCTTTTTGCCCACTCTTTCTGTATATAGTGCTTGTCTGTTGCTCTATTGTCCTATATAGCCAAAGGAAAAGGCGGTATTTGGTGAATCCACCAAGTCCCATTACCATACCTACAATTTTCAAATTTCCAAAGAATTTCCAACCATA
>JABUQX010014448.1:20000-22500 GCA_015478945.1 Trachelipus rathkii
ACTCAAAATTCAAGTACCCCTTTCTCTTCTTCAAATTAACTAAACTACTCGTAACTGTCAAAAATAAACGTAATTAAAACTCGCTTGCTTCTAATTATTCTTACCTTAAACGACAATATAACTTCTGGTAGTCATGCAAGTCTTTTAATACTCTCAAAGTTGTTTATACTGCTTTACTCAACAATAATCAAACCCAGTATTGATCAATCTCGGAAACACCAATTATACTGAAAAGATTCCGTACTAAATCTGAAATACTTTAAGTCACCCCAATAATAATAAATACCCCCAGTATCAATCCAAGTTAGTTCTAAAAATGTCTGCGGTTAAGTAAATCTGAAATTTCCCAAACAAAGTGTATAATTCATTTATCTATTTCAAAATATCGCTTCACAGGTTTCAAACAATTCAACCTCAAACTACCGACTGTTCACTTCGAATTATCGAAATACTAAACCATCTTCCTCATAATCGCACCTCTAAATTATTAACTCATATTTATGATGTACGGTTTGAGTTCAAGTTGCGTGAACTAAGGCTAAATCGCTCCAAACCAAGCAATTAAAGTTCACCAATAATCACGAAATAACTTCCAAGTTGAAAATCAACAACCATGTAGTAAATTTAAAGTTAAAAATGAATAACTAACTAAACTGTAAAAGTTAAACTAATATCTATAAAATATTCGAATCTGAAAACTAATTGTAAAATAAATTCAAATCTGAAAACTAACAGTTGTAAAATAAATTCAAATCTGAAAACCAATAACTGAAAATAAAGTAAAACTTGTTTCAAACTTCAAATCTTTCTGTTCCAAACGAAGATAGCTTTTCTCCAAATATGACAATTACAACCTCAAAATACTAAACTGTCACTATCCAAACAGTATTAAGTGACAACTATCAAAATAGTTAACTGTCACGATTCAAAATCTATATTTGCAGAATAACCTTGTATTATTTTAATACCAGGCCCTCGTAATAATTCAAACTCAAAGACAAATAAAAAGTTTACTAAATAAAAGAAGCACTGATATATTTATTTATATAAAAAACCAATATCTATTTTGAAATTAAAATATATGAACAACATAAAATAAGCACAATATTGAAAACAAATACAATATAAAACTTAGCATTAAATTAAGAATCCTCTAGGTTAGGAAATTCTTGTTGATTACGCAACTTAACATCAAGTTTGCGCAAATAACTTTCAACTGTCAAATCAAAATTGACTTCCAAGTATTTTCTGGTTATAAATGTCAAATATCAGCTACTTATTCAAAAAGAAGTAACTGTCCAATATCAATATCACGTTCAATTTCCAAAGAATTTCAGTTCAAGTAAATTGATTATTAACTGTCAACTTTAAACAATATACCTAATGAAAACTACTAACTGCCAATTGAAAAATATCGACTGCCAATTGCAAAACTATTAACTCACAATTAAACTCGAAAATACCAACTGTCATATAAAAACACGGTCTATTTGAACTATTAAGTCAAACTCTTAACTGTCATAATAACTTGATTAACTAACCATAAAAAGTTCAAAGCTATTACTACAAAGTTATTTAAGTTTTAATTCACCAAGAAAAATATTTAAAGCAAAATCACTGAAATAAAATAATTAACTATTCATATGAAAGCTATTATAAAAATATCTTAACTGTCAACACGATAATTCAAAACTATTATTTCAAAATATTTAACTGTCCTTGCGACAATTCAGAAGGCTAATGCACAAATATTTAACTGTCCTTGCAACAATTCAGAAGGCCAATGTACAAATATTTAACTGTCCTTACGATAATCCAGAAGGCCAATGCATAAATATTTAACTGTCATGATTATCCATAAGGCTACTGCACAAATATTTACTGTATATATAACTTATATTACCTGTCCACTTTGTAAACTGGAGTTCTGCTTTATTATATAAATCTACCACAATTTCATCCTAAGTCTCTCTTTTTTAAGATATTACAATTGTTACAAAATGAATCTTCAAAGCAATAATATCACCAAGGTTAACTCACTTTTTTAACTTCATATAGCATACTGCGGCGCTATGCAAGACACTATCACTACAAAAGCTCAGCAAGCAACGTGTGACTCTCCACAGCTTCCGTTGCGCATTTTTGATCGCTATTTATATCGACGTTCTCATGTTCAACAGCGTCCATCTCTTGTACCTACGACATTTTTGGTACATTTATGGTTATTTCTCTCTTTTTCTTTTTTCAAGTTTTCTTTTCATAAGTTCTCGTTCTTTTAATAGCAATAAACTCAGTGATTAATTCATTTTCCTAATATTTTCTTTCTTTACACACTTTCGTACCACCCACTTACGAGAATTTCCATTTTTTCTTTTTTCTTTATAATTTAACAATCTAGCTACCTCATTACACACAAACGCACGCATTTACTCACACGCACATATGTATATATTTTTATATACACACACATGTACATTTACCTAGTATATTATATTTTTTA
>JABUQX010014448.1:30000-36841 GCA_015478945.1 Trachelipus rathkii
CCCCTAGGTGTTAGGTAACACATTTATTGATTTTACTGATTTACTGCTTTAGGTATGTAATGTTAATGAAAATGTGAGTTAACGCAGTAAAACATATAAGTTAACTGTAAATAGTTAAAGCGTAAAACATGAGTTAAAGCGTAAAGCAGTAAAAAAAAAAGCATACTAATCCCTCTTGGGTGATAGGTAACACCTCTATTGATTTACTGATTTACTTGCTTTAGGCTGTAAAGTATATGTTTTTTATAAAATTTCTAAGTTCCTAAAATTAGGATGGGCTAAAAATTGACCCATGGAAGAACCAAAGGGTGGTCGTGTGTTATACCATGTGTATAAGTTGTAAACTGTAAGATGTCAAGTGTCTAGGGTGAGTGTAAGTGTCATAGTGAATGTGTGTATAAGTGTAAGTGGGTGTGTGTATGTGTGTGTGTTTGTGCTGTTTGGTGACCGTTGTGTATAAGTGTAAAATGTAAGTGTCTATGGGTAAAAATGTAAGTGTCATAGTGAATAGTGTGTATAAGTGTCATAGTGGGTATGTGGTGTATAAGTGTCATAGTGATGTGTGTGTGTGTGTGTGTGTGTGTTGTGTGTGTGTGTGTATATAAGTTATAAGTGTGTATGTGTTAAGTAATAAGTGTGTGTGTGTTTGTGTGTGTGTGTGTGCGGTGTGTGTGTGTGTGTGTGTCCGTGTGTGTGTGTGTGTTGTTGGTGTGTGTGTGTGGTGTGTGTTGTTGTGTGTGTGTGCGTGTGTGTGTGTGTGTGTGTGGTGTGTGTGTGTGTGTGTGTGTGTGTGTGACGGATGGATAATAAGTTTAGGATAATCCAAACAGGTCAGGTACCTAAATGACCTCATGTTAGCACAGATACCTACCAAAGGCTAGGCATCAGTTACCTGGATGCGCTCAAGGCGGGGCGGAGGCTAGGTTGCAGGAGTAGGATAGGCTGTAGGCTTGGTATAGGTGTCACGCTAGGTTAGGTTAGCTTAGGTTAGGTTAGGTTAGGTTTGGTTTAGTTAGGTTAGGTTTAGGTTTTAGGTTAGGTTAGGTTATGTTAGGTAAGGTTCAGGTTAGGTTGAAGATTTAGGCTAGGTGTTAGGCTGGTTAGGGTATCCGGCAGGTCAATGTCGAAAAATATCATGGTTCACTAATTACTAGGTTCAATATAATATATATATTTTTTTGCATATATATATATATAATATAGTATATATATATATATATTTATAATTATATATATATATATATATACTATATATATATATATAATATATAATTATATATAATATTATTATATTATATAATAATATATTATATATATTATATATATATATATATATATATAGTATATATATCATATCACTACCTCCTCTCTCTCTCTCTCTCTCTCTCTCTCTCTCTCTCTCTCTCTCGTTGTTATATATATATATATATATTATATATATATATATCTATTATAAAATAATATATATATATTATATATTTTATTATTATATTATATATATATATATATTATATATATATAGTATATATATATATATATTATATATAAATTGCCATATTATATAAATGCAAATTGATATATAAAATTTCCAGATTTAATTTTAGAAAAGTATGGAAATAGCTATTTTCCAAAATTTTTGTATGCATAAAAATGAAATTTAATATATAATAACATTTGTTTATATATTAAAGGGCATTCAGACGGAGCCCAATTAGTTAAGTCCAATACACTTCCTTAAGAGGCTACGGGTCGAGTTCCAGTTTCGGTTAGTGACTGGTTTAGATTGGGTCATTTTATATCGCAATTTCTGTTATTCCTTGCGGATGGGATGATTCGCATCAGAAGAAAGAAGATGTTATGCGCACGCGCATGTATTACATTAAATAAAACAATGTATGTCGAACAAAACGCATTTAGAATTGTTAAATAAATAACCGCTATATTGTATGTCTAAAGGTTGGGTAGTAAGGGTTGGTTGCATTAGGGAAGAGGGTGAAGTGGGTATGTGGCGGTCGTAGTTCCTTATTAAGAAGTGTCAAGTGGTGTTTTGTAGGATATACCGTGTGGATAGTAGCCTTACAATCAGAGGAGTACTGATGCAGAGGCAACTGTGTATTAGTATATTTATGTGTTAATATGTGTGTATTTATTATATAAAATAATATAACAATAATAGGCATGATAGTAAATATTAACAACTAAGTATAATAATATTAAAACATATAATAAAAATTAATAAAATGAGTATTGCTAGTTTAAAAACTTTTACTAGTTTAATAATGAGTTGTATAAGTGATGAATGTTGCGTGTGTATTGATTGTTAGGGTGATGTGTATGTGTGTTGATGTGTGTGGTTGTATATATGTTGATTGACGTTAGTTGTTGTTATTAGTATGATATGTATGTATATCTATAATAACAAATTCTGCACTGGCTGTGAGATAATTTAGCGCCTTGTCACGGGCTAGCACGGGATTATATATACTGAGGGGTGTAACTGCGAATAAATAATTAATTTGTCAGTACCTGTCGGCCGCATATACGCTATGGTACGTGGCAGGGATAAGCGTAGTCAGTAGTAGTAGTACGTAACAACAGCTGGAGTATGTACTATATGAGTGGATTTGTAATAGCTTTTGCTATTTGCGTGTATTGGGGCTTATCAATGCTTAGAGCTCACTGGTTGAGTTTATATAGATTTTATTGAAACATAGTATTAGGAATTAATAATATTATATATGTGTATATATATATATATACTATATCTTAATTCTTATAATAATGAGTGTAAATATGTATTTTATATATAATTATAATATTATTAATTATTATTAATATTATATATATAAGTATATATTTATATATTATTAAATTATAAATAATAAATAATTATATATAAATTAATACTATATAATATATTTTAGTTTATAAAATAAATAACTAACTATTATTTATTAAATATCAGTATAAATCATAATTAACTATTTGTAGACCTAATACTATATATATATAGTATCTTATATAATACTAGACTAATATATATAATAAAATTGACTATGATTCTCTATAGATGAAGCCGGCTCAGATGGTCAATGAATTGTTTGGGTACTTATGAGATAAGGTCAAAAAATAAAATATATAACTAATAATAATATCTATATCACCTTTGTAACTTTTACAATAATATTATATAACTATAAGTTATTATATTATTAATAATATATATATAAGTAAATAATATAAATGTTATTATAATTTTATTACTTACTCAATATATATAGGCGAAACCAATGTAATGTAATTTAGAAAGAGAATGAATTGAGATTATAATATTCTCATAGTTTCTCACACATTCACTGATAATCTTCAATGGAGGGTCATCACTCACTAAGACAATGCATCTTGAAAGAGAATGTTAATTCTAGTACATTTCTTACATGAAGCTTAAATCGAAATACGATTCGTCCAGGAATACCTAAATTCCCAGTATTATAACAAACTAACAGTCAATTTCAGGATTTATAATTACAAACACAGTATATTTTCACACAAAATCAGCTAATTTATATTAATATATTATACAATAATATCGCCTTTAATCGTATCTTATTAAAATTATAAAAGGGATAAAACTCTCCCTTATACAAAACACGCTCAATTCATTTTCCACTATATCTGAACTGATTAAGCTAATGCTGGTTCCACGGTCCATTATACAATACTAACAATAAATTTCGAAGAAGATGTAGTTCGTAGCATTCAAGCCGCAGAGTTAATTCTTAGACACCTGTGGTTTTTGAGATTCAATATTTATTTTAAGTGCAAATACTGATTTAATAAATTCATGATATAACCTAACTAACAAGTTAGAAGCAATTAATGGACTAGTTAATTCCATTTTTATACTTAATGTTATTAATTATATTAATTATTATCGGGAATTATCTTTTCTTGTGCTAATGCATTTAACCTGGGGATTATTGGAGTTATTCAGTTTAAAATTAAAAATGATCTGCTTACCAGCCGCACCTCGTCAGGTCGTACACATACCCACAAGTCTGGACCAATAGAGCCGTCAGATAAATAAGTATCCCTTAAAAGACTTTTCAGATAGGCTAATGTACAAAATATTCTTATGGTCGCAGAACGTAATTAACTTACAATTATTTATAAACGAACGTTTATATTACTGTCCACTGGTATCAGTGAGTGGATAATTGGGAGCTGAGACGGCATCTTAACAGAGTAATTGTCCCTTTACAGAGAAAAAAGGGTCAATATCAGTATTTTTTTGAAAATTACTACTTATTATTATATCTTATATGATTAACCTTATAATTTGAGATTTTACTTATATATATATCGGCTTACTACTATATTGAGTATTATAATATATACATATAAATAATATAATAATAGGTATAAATATATATTTTAATATTATTATATCTATTATATAACTATAAAGTTTTTAGATAACTATCTATAAGGTGTTTATATTTTATATATCAATACATACTCAATTTTATTACTAATTTGCACGCAGAGAATAAGGTCAGTGAGAATAGAGCGTCAGTTCTAATATACACTAGTTAATCTGTATATTAAGTCAATAGTGCGATGGTTTTAATTATTATATGTTATTGATTTATATATATTATACTTATTATTACTTACGATGAATTATAGATTTGCATACTAATAAATATGTAATATACATTAAGATAATTAATATAACTAATACATTAATATAATAATATATGAAAAAAATATTATAATTTATATTATTAATTTATATATATATAATAATAATAATAACTAATATATTGATAATATAATTAATTATATTATTTATATATATATATATTATAGTGTTTTTAACATACTAGTGAGTAATATATGCTTGACAGTTTGTTTTCATATATTTTAGGTGGCTCAACTAAAGGCAATAGGTAGTGAAACCGTTGCTGTACTTATGCCTACCACGCAAAAGCCGCCATTTGAGGAATTAATTATATTTATAGTGTTATATTATCATATATATATTATAATTATATATATATAATATATTTATAATAAATAATATATATATATCTAGAATGATTTATATATTATATATTATAATATAATATTAATATATATATATATATATAACTAATATATATAGTTTATATATATATATTAATTATAGTGAATAGGTTCAAGATTTTGTAAAATAGATTCAATGAAGAATTTTAATGGGTAATAGGGGGACTTAGGAAGAATTACCTTCTTGGGAGAGACACAGACCAGTTAGTAGAAGCAGTCACGGTGAATTGGAAATGGAATAGAGATACGGTGATAATGAGACGGGGTACGTAGTGAAGCGACTTGGGATTTAGTATGAAGGGTGTGGTGTGGTATAATAGGAGTTGAGTGTATGTGTCTATGGATGCATTCATGGATATTAAAATATACATTCATGAGTTATAGAAAAACGAGGATGCGAAAAAGACAGCGAAAAAAAACGTGATGGTCGCGGCTTGGTGCGCGGTGCTGAGTGCGGGGTGACGGTTGCGGTGGCGGAGGGCTGCAGCGTCGGGCCGCGGTTCGGCCTGGGCCTTGTGGTTAAGCCGAAAACGCGGTTTGGTGAACCTCCGAAATTCGCCCCCCCCCCACCCATTAAAGGAGGGGGGAGGGGAAATACACAGCGAAAAAAAAAAAATAAGTAAAAGGTTTAAACAAAAAAAAATAAATTTATAAATTAAAATTTTAAAAGATATTAATAATAAATACAATAAATAAATAAAAGATCTAACAATAAAGAGGGGAAAATAAATAAATATAAACACCCATGAAGGTCACGCTGAGTATTCCAAAAAAATTACGAGGGGCCAAAAAAGGGCTCAGTATGGTGGTCGCTGTTGGAGCCTTTCCTTGTTGATACATAGAAGCAGTGCTTGGCTTTATCAATGGTATGCGGAAATCAAGCCGTGAGAGACGTAGTGAGCTACGTTTTACCGTAATAAGCGTTCAATTTGTTGAGGGTACCCCTAAACGGTTACTCATCTTAAAACTTTTGGATTTAGCTATTACATACTGAGCTATACCCACTTTATAAACAAAAGTAATTACAGTTAATATAATAAATTCTTTGGTTCAAGTAATGGGATTGGATTTCAACTTGCGATCAAGAAAGGTTATTTTGGGATATCAAGAAAAGGAATTTTTAAAACCTATACTCGAGATCACTTCAAGTCGTACATTCTAAGGGCATAGGTTTGTACTAAGTTTGGGAATGGCCAGCGTACGATTATAATTAATAAATTCTATGCAGTGTTTATAATTATTAAAAATAATTATTAATAATAATGTATATTTATTATATTAAATTTAATTACGTATATTAATATTAATATGTGTAATAATAGTACTCACTCCTCATTAGATAGTTAGTATATGCTATAGTTAAGTGAGTTGATGTATAGTTAGTAATAGTTGAGTGTGTGTTGTAGGTGTGTGTAATTGTGCTGTGTGTATTATATGTTATGTGATTGTATTTATGTTTGTGTTACTGTTAGTTTATTCAGAGTTGATAGTTTATGCGATAGATACGTATATGATTAAAAAGTTGTTATTTATTTAAATAAAAAAAAACAATTACATTGTGGATTTGTCAGTTTTAACATTGTGAAAGTGAATACTTACAATTATTTTCTTTTTGACGGATAAAGTGGTTTTAAGACATAGAAGAGAAAATCTGGCATGACTTGCATAACTAAAGAGCCATAACTCACCGTTGAAGTTTTAGGATTACATGAGGATTAGTGTGACGAATATGTATGAATTGGAGTTGAACGAA
>JABUQX010014449.1:0-22500 GCA_015478945.1 Trachelipus rathkii
AAGACTCGTTGAGCGAGTGGGCGTATTACAGGGGGCAGGGGCACTTGTTCCTCCCTAAATTGTGGAATGAAAAAATGAACCTTAATATATTTTTTGAACAGACGACGTTTTAAGGTTTATTAGTGGAAAAACTGAAAAATATACATCAATCGATAGATATGGAAGTAGTAATTTAATTAATTACTAACGTATTATAATATATATAGTATGATAGTATATAATATATATATATTAATATATTATTAATATAAATATATATATAATATAGTATTAGTAGATATATATAGTATATAGTATAATATATAATATATATATATATATATATATAGTATATCACTCAAACCTTTGCACCCCTATAATGAAATTCCTGCTCTACGACAACTAGATAGCAACTTATTATTCTATTGAGTTATTACGTATATGAACGATATATTTGTATTTCGATATAAAGTAAATATAATTAAGTTGAAATAAAAAATAAAGTTAAAACACCTTGGTATATTAAGAACAACAAGGATACTTATTGAGAAAGAATAAAATAAATAAATTCGTAATACCGTTTGTTGATATAGAATATATAAATTAGTAGTACTGGAACTGTGCAATGTGCCCTGTGGGCACGCCCGGGCGCAGTCGGGCTTCTGGAAAGCAGCTAATAATAAAGTCTACGGTCTTCAAGTTTTAAAAAGCTTTTTTAGAAGCGGGTAAAACGGGTTTGAGGATAAGAGATGACGTTAACTCCACAACATGGAGAGTAACTTATTTTCCTACACCACAACATTCAAAATTCAAATAAATTCATTTTAAGTAAGAAAATTATGGAATCTTTGTTTTAAAAATTTTAAATAATTTTTGTAAAATTAATTACCTAATTAGTTTTGTTTTGTAGTAGTTTTCTACTTTAAAGTTAATTTCTTTTAATATGATATAAAATAATAATAATAATAATAATAATAATAATGAATAATAGATAATAAATAATAAATAAGATAATAACTAATAATGAATTAAATAATAATAATAATAGATAATAATATGACATTGTTTGTACAATTTTATTTATCCCAGGCTCCTAGATTCTAGAGCGAGGATTGGCACAGAAAAAGATCAAATATTTAAATAACTGTATTTTTTTTACGTATTTTTTTTTTTTTTATTAAAAATCATAGATGTTTGATTTTTTTTTTAGAGCATAATTTTTATTAATAATTATAAATTATATCCCTTTCTATTACCTAATTAAGGATAAGTATATTTTCATCTTACATAATAATAATTCATCAATTGTTGTTTCAAAGTCATTATTTAATAAGAGACATAATTAATTAGAGTTCAGATATGATACAGTATATAAATAAGCTATATATAGTATATATATATATATTATATATATATATATATATATATATATATATATATATATTTATATATATTATATAGTATATAGTATATACTATTAAATATTATAAATTTATTTATAAAAAATTATAGGGGGGGGCCCTATATTAGTATCTATATAATATATTATATAATATATATATATTATATATATATGTATATAATTATATAATATATATATATAGATTATATAATATATATTAGATAATATAACTTATTAAACTAAATAATTATATTTACCAAACTTATTATTAATTAGGCAATAATTAGGTTTATTAACTAATTTTATAAAATATAAATTAAAAAAGCAATTTGTGTCTAAAAAAAAATAAAGAAAAAAATTAAAAAAAAGTATCTCAAAAAATCCAAAAATATCCCCAACCCGTTCTAGAGTATTAAAGTACCCGTTCGAGTGTGATAATATTGTTTCATATTTAAAGTTTCGAAAGTAATCGAGTCGAAGGTCATTTTATCATAATATTGTTCACCATGACAGTCGTCTCTTCGTAGATACGCAGATTAGGCAAACTGCAATTATTATGACATTACAATGGCAAAAAATAAGGAAAATGTAAAATTACAAATTAGCAAATACAAAATTAACATTCTGTAACGCTGTAATATGTTAAAAAGATAAAAAACTAAAATTAAAATAAACAAAATATAAGAATAAAAATAATAACAGACATTTGTTAAGATAATGAAATGAAAAAAAAAAAAAGAAATATTGCTATCTAAATAGGCAAAAGCGTCAATTACCGATAACGATGTATTTCTCAAAAATGCAGCCAATACAACCTACAGATTCTGGACTGCCTTTGTTTTCATGCATCTGTGCGTTTAACCTGATAATGGCTGTTTATGAATTATACCCTGACTCTAACTTTAAATTTACATATTACAGTCCTTACTTAGGCTATTCAATTTAATATATAAAGAACAATTTTATCTTCAATATTTTTTATATGTATTGTATGATTGTATATTTTTTTCTATGTTAAAAAAAACTAAAAAGTCTATTTTGGGCGTGCATGTTTATAGATTATGTATGAGTACTGTATCTGAAGATGTAATAAATTAGTCTCTACTGATATTCAACTAAGTCAATGAGAGATAGTGGGTATGATACTGGTTCTGTAATATAACATCTGTATCTGCAAATTTATTCAATTTTTATTAAGGGATAAATAAAATAATGCTGCTATTTTATTCACCTTTTAAAGGTAAAAATTTTAACATTAATGATTTTCAGGGGTTTAAAGTTATATGTGATATCTATAACGCGGGGGTCAGGAACCTAATCCGCCCGCGTTCTACTGAGGGACGACTTGTTCACATATATCAATTTTCTATGTTATTTTTTATGCATAATCATAACGTGTAAATACAAATCCATTACTGAATTTTATTAAGAAAGACATTTGAAAAAGTAGAAAGTTCCGGTTAGTTCGCCAACCAAGCTAGTTCCGGCCGGAACCGGAACTTTTCCACTTCAGCTACACCTTGAAACCTGGTTCTGGTACTCCCTTAATATAGTATAATAATTATACTATATATATATAATATATATAGTATATATAATATATATATAATATATATAATATATGTATTTAATATATAATATATATATAATATTATATATATATAAGTATTAATATATATATATATATTATATATAATATATTATATATATATAATATATATATATATATATATTATATATATACGTATATATATGATATAATATATATATTATATATATATATATAGTATATATATATAGTATTTATTTATATATTATATGTATATATATATATAATAATATATATATATATATATATATATATATATATATATATATATAATATTATATATACATATATATATATTACTATATTATATATAGTATATATATATATTATATAGTTATATATCTACTGGAGAATCATCTGATAAAAAAATTTATCTTGGTCTATTTTGTCCAATTCTTCCTGCCTTAATTTCTCCATTTCATTTTTGATGGTCATTTTAAATATTTATTTAATAGATAAATAGTTTTCAAATAATTTGATGAAATCTGTAAACACTGTTCAATGATGTTTCTGACCAATTCCCGGAAAACAGATTTAGACAAAATCTAATCAAACAGTTAAGATTTGTTTTTTTTTCTTTTTTTTAATGGATGTGGTGAAATTCCAGTCCATGGTTCGCGATCATCATAAACAAAGACAGTGGTCCCTCACTTTGCTTTGCATAAGGTCACGCCAACCTTCTTTCAATAAACACTAAACTATCCAAAGTGTAACCCACCCCTTTTGTTAGTTTTGCCAAATAATCCCCGACAATCTGTTTCATTCTCTTAATGAATGTTAATATATTACACTCCCCATCAGATGTCATTTCCTCCAAGTCCTCAATTCAATAGATTTGTACATATGAAGAGGTTCAGATTAGTGAAAAACATTGGTCTAGGTCTACATATGTTTTGTAGGCATAAAAGTCTTATGATGAAATCCAAATAGGATTATTCATTCCATTAGATCGGTTAACTGGAATTATTCATACTTAATTCTAGAAATTGGATAAATGTATTTTATATTAATAAATAAGACTAATGAAATTGAAATAATTTGATAATTTATTACAAATACTAGATTAAATTAGGTAATTGAAGCCTTACTGTATAATCTTCGGGCTTTAAGTGAAGATAGTATTAAGATATAGAGGTGATGTGTGGTAACAGCGGGTGGGCTAAACGGACCGTAGAGTTCCGGAGGATCTTCCGAGGCCACATCCACAGCCCACCCTACGGGGTGGGGTCCGAGTGGTTGTGTTGTCCCGGACTGTGACCTGTTGTGGAGAGAAGTGATTACCTTCCTTATGATATACGCTTTCCAAGCCCATCCTGTGTATCTTACGTTTTATATCTCATTTGTTTTATTGTTATACTGTTCATTCATGGAGATGAAGTTTGTGGTTAAATTTTTTATGAAAAAGTTATTACAAGAAAAAACGTGTTTAAATCAAGATGAGCCAAACAACATCAACAACAATTACCATCTGTCAGGTTCAGAGTCTGACCCTACCCGCGGCCTACTCACTTCTAGAGCCAGTACCTATGCTTTATCTTCCTTCTCCTACACCTGAGGGTCCTTTGTATAATTTCAGCGACTCGTCGTCTAGCAAACCCCAAACACACCTGGTGCCCCAACGGTGCGGCAATCCCGCAAATGTGCCCCCTGTCATAGTCGTTCTCATTCGTTTACTCCATATGCTGCGTCCCCTCCAGGAATGCCAGCAGACACATTATTCCCGATATATCACATGCTGCGATCCACTACCTCCAAAGCTCTTACTGAGCACAGATCCATTCTTCTCAGCGATGCATTTGAAAAAGTTTTAGGAGTTGAAGATCCTTTAGTCACATTAAGGAAAGATGGGTCCATTCACGTACAAGCTGCTAACCGAAATCAAAGTTAAATTCTGCATCCTTAGCGTCTCTCGCAAAACATTTCTGTATTCACTACCTGTGATAATAAGAAATTCACATTGTAAAGCACTTATTTTTTGTTATTTAACAGAAATTGGGGTCCGGGTATTATACGAAAATTACATTTTGGTATTCCTTCCGCGTACAAACATTGATAGAATTGTTGCCCCCCTTCGTAGGGACTTCGACTGACAAACCAAATCCTCGTGCTGCTGACCTTTAATACTCCCTCATCCACCTACAAAGGTGAAAATAGGGTTCACAAGTGACATGTTTCGCAATGTTCCCTAGAGACAAAAGCAATGGCCTCAACAGATTGTACTCAAACAATCACAGCTATTGAACCTAACCTACCAGATCAACCGCCTAAATTCTGCAAGATTTCTAAACTCGGTACATCACCAGTTCAAATTACGAATCTCCTATATAGCACTTTTCTCTACAGTCCGTTTGACTTTATATTCAGAAAATGATATCAGCTCCCTAAGATGGAGCTTGATGTGTATGACCCATTCTCTTTCTAATTGCTTCCTGCACCTTGCCAGAAAAGGTAAATTGAAAACTATCCAAGTAACGCCCAAAAGCCTCCTAAACGTTTCTGGGTCTGTTGTATGCATGGAAGATGGACCCAAGAAGTCCTCCATTCTCCAATAAAAACTGTCCACCAATTCCCAAATCCACACTAGCAAGATAATTAAACAAGGGCAAAATCTCAAGTATCAGACCTTGTCAATCCATGAATCCTATATTGGAAACCAATATCGCAAACCCAACCCATTCTCAAAAAGACCAAAACCTTTTCCGTGACCAACCTTCCTTCCCCATTTTCATGGAAACAGTCACATATTCTCACTAATTTTTTGAAACTGCTTTCTTAGCAAATAATGACACCTCTCTCATTAATAATCATGAGCATTATGGTGCTCATGACCAACTAATACCCACACATCAATAAATTGGACTAGTTGAACAACTTATTCTGCATTCAGGGTAAAGCTCCTTCACCAAATCAACATCTGAAGAACTCCTCCCAAAAGAGTCATACAACTAATTCTCGGTTTAGTGACTACTCTTTAACCTCCCAGATATGTTGCCCGCTCCTCATGCCTGAAGTCCACGTCTAACCTTTCCTCCCATTCCGAACCCACCTCCAACACCACCCCAGTCACATAGAACACTTGTCTCTAGAAGACCATCAATCATCATATATTTATAACAACTCAGCATGGCCCCCTTTTCTTCAATTTATTTATTTATTTATTTAATTATTATAAGGCGTGAAGCCCTAACATCTGGCACCAACTTAACATAATATTTTGCTAGTAAAAAAATATTTGTATTTGTGCAAAAACTTGATATCACTGACAAAATAAAAATAAATGATTAATAAAAAAGTAAGTGAATATATAGATAAAAAATAAATATAATGAAAATTAGAATAAGACAACTAAATATTTTAATATTGTAAAATAATTATATACATAGATATGGTAAAGTTTTTAATATTTAAAATACATATAAATATATAAAAGCGTGATTCTTTCTAAATGAAGTTAAAATAAAATGAATATAAACTAAAGTAAAAATAAAATAAAACAAAAGTATGGATAAATATTAAAAATAAAACCAATAAACTTACAAATGAAGCACAAAAAAGAACAAAATAAGTGGAACTCAGAGAACTATATATCAATGAAATTAAGAAAAGAAAGGTTAATAAAATTTAAAACTTAAAAAATAAAATATGTACACACTACTCATAAATACATAAATACAATACTTAATGTTCTTGGTAATTCATTTCTTTAGCTAATCACGCTTCTAAAATGCAGGGCTTTCTAAAGAAAAGAAATGAAATAAAACTATATATAATAAAATTATAATATATGTATTATCGATATAAATTATAAAATAAATTACTTGATTTCAATATATATCATTTGTCTAACTTGGCACCGATGGTGTACTTAGAGTTCAGTTTAATATATCTATTTTAAACGTCCAAAATATATATACCTGAAATTTCTATAATATAATAAAGATATACAAACTTACAATTAATGAGATTAAAGGGGTTAAATCAATTTACCTAAGAGAAAGTTTAACGATAAAATGAGAAAGATAGATTAAGAAAGAGGAAATATTAGGAATCTCTCTCCAGAGTATAGGATGCATCGAATGATCAAAGGACCTTAAATTATATAAGACTATATATATTAAAAAACAAAATATATTATTATTCATCCAATTGTTAGAATCAAAAATAGCCAAGACTATATATTCCATTATGATAATTTCCCTAAACTGCACATATGCACTGAGATAGATTGTCTTAAGATATAGGGGAAGTATATAACTTTGAGACTTTATCTCTTAGTGCTCTATCATAACCATACTGATATTGTATATATTGAATCTTCCATGAAATTAAGATTATTATTATTTATTTTATATACAGTATTTTATTCTTACACTTAATAGTATTATTATTATTAATTATATTATTATTAAATGAATTATTATATTTTATTATTATTCATTATTATTGATATATTATTATTATTAATTTATATTATTAGTATATTATTATAATTATTATTATTATTATTATTATAGATTATTAATTATTTGCATTATTATATTTATTATATTATTGCATTTTATATTATTATTCCTATTATTATCATCACCATTGTTATTGTCATTTGTTGAAGACATCCTTTTTCTCTTCTTCCCCACATCTTCCCTAAAAATGTATTTAACTTCCTCCATGTTGTGAGATTCAAATAGCCATCTCCCCAACAACCTCATTTAGGTCTTCTGCATGTGGTCTTTGAAGTTCAATGGAGTTAATTCAAGATTCTTCATTATTCTGGGCAGAAACAATTAAATTAAAAGTGTAATCAGGTCGTTTTCAACCTCCACAATTCAACAGTTAATTCGCCTTTGAGATACCTGTTCTCCATTTAAGGTCAAAGTATTGGATCTGCCCTGAAAAGTATCAATGAGTAGAATGAGGTTGTCTAATCTGAGCTTCTTCCAATTCCTAGTTTTCCATCTCGTACATTTGTAGACTTTCTTGCTTCCTATTTCTTCTTCCATGGTGTTAGGTCCAAAGCTTTACTTTTTCAAGCAAACTCTCTATTCTTGTCATGACCTTTCTATTGCCTACTCTATGTCTATCATATGAACTTTGTCCCATGTATCCAAGGCAGTCTTCCCCATTTTCCCTTCTGCTTTCATTTTTTCAAATATGTTATATGAAAATTCTTGTTTTTCCTTCTTCTAAGGATTTCGATATATTTTAAACTTGTTAGTTATTATTCTTCCCTCAGAGCTGCATGCTCCAATCTCTCCCCTCAGAACTGCAGTGGGGGTGTACCTAGCCTCCTAGTATCTTCCTGTATACTGTGTTCTCAATTGTTTGTAACTTATCTAATTCTTTTGTGAAGCACATTACATTGGATCCATATAAAATAGCTGGGAGTGCCACATTTTTCCAGTACGTTTTCCCTATAACCAGTTTGTTGCAGCTCTTCTCATGACTGAACCTGTTTGGCTAGCAAGATGGGCCTTATTATGCCAGCTATGCAGCTTCTGAGTTTTTAACCTACAATGTGGTGTCATGGTTTAGATACAAGCCAAGTATTTATTTTTCTCGAACAGCACTTTGATGATATTCAAACCTCATCTAAGATTTAAAAATCAGTACATTGCTTTCTCGTTTATATGAAATGTCAGAACACAATTCCGCACTAATCTGTAGTAATGTCCTAATATTTGCAGCTGCATCGTTTACATTTTCTGCTAAGATTTCAGGCCATCACAGCAAAGCATAGGAAATTGTTGGATGGAAGACACAGTTGCGTGCGAATGTTCATTTCCTTTCTCTTCATTACTATTTATTTTTAAGAGATAAGTTGAATAAATGTAGTAGAATCTGTACACCCTGCTTTATTCCGCTAGTTAACTTCTATCTCATACATTTTCTATTTCATTTCCAAACTTAATGTAGGTTTGTCATCTGTATATACTTGTGCAATGGCGCTTATTATTCATGGTAACCTTGTACTCTTTAGAATCTTATGCAGTGATTCCCATACTTACTGAGTCAAAAACTTTTTGAAAATCTATAGAGACTACTAATTAATGGTAGGTGTTTCTGTAGATTCTTCCCACAGTATTGCAAAAAAAGATTATCCTCAATTCTTGCACCTTTTGTGAACTCAATATTTTTCACTTATTTCATAACTTTATTTTAATGTGTTCTTCAATTTCATTTTAATAATGTCATGAATTGTTTGTGGATGTATCAGTTAATGCCGACTAGGCCCTTAAATCTTTTACAGTGGATTCCTCTTTTTTTTCTAGTCAACTGTTATAGATGTTTTCCATGATGTCGGTTAATGTTCCTTTGTTAGTTCTTTGTTGAACAATTTGTGAGAACCTGTAGACATTGTTCACTTCTGTATAATAAACCTATTACGTTCTGGGCTTAAGACCATCTGGCCCTGGTGCCTTCTTCCCTTTGAGTCTTTGTAAGCACCTTCTGACTTATCAATGTTATGAACTGTTTGTCATTGGTGTTAATGGGAGTTTTTAACTGTTTATGTGCAATGTCCATATGTTTTCCTCAATTGTACGGAAATTGGTGTACTCCACTTTGTATCCGTTGGTATCTTGTTCGTTAAGTCTTTTATATTCCTCTTCGAGTTATCGTCCATTCTCAGTAATTCGGGTTTCATGTTTGAGTATATGGTCCCAAAATCCATTAAGTCTTTCTCTATTCCTCCTTTGGTATGTATTTATCCATTTCATAAGAAGTTAAGTCTTCCTTCATGGTTCTATCTACTCCTTAAGTTTCCTTTATATTCTCCCCATAATTTTGGTTGTTATTTATCATATATTTCACTGTATGATTTTTTTTCTCATATTGTTATTTCTGTGTTTATAAGTTTTGTGCACTTTGTTTTTGTCTTTATATCTGCTCCCAGAGCATATTTGTTGGCAATGCTCTTCGCCTCATTTCTTCTTTTCCTATTAATTTCTTTCTTTTTTTATCGCCTTTCCTTATTTCTCTGCCTCATTTGTTTTTCTATCTTTTTCTGTTTTTATATGAATTTGTCTGTGTTTTTAAGAAGGTAGCATAGGAAGCATGTTTAACCAATTTGTTCATCTCTTCCAAAATGATCCACTCCTTCATTGCCATTTTTATTTTCTAGTG
This sequence comes from Trachelipus rathkii, assembly GCA_015478945.1. Classification (NCBI taxonomy): domain Eukaryota; kingdom Metazoa; phylum Arthropoda; class Malacostraca; order Isopoda; family Trachelipodidae; genus Trachelipus; species Trachelipus rathkii. The sequence goes on from JABUQX010014449.1 coordinate 10,113, forward strand.
TTGTAACATATAATGTTCATCATATCTGGTTCTGTACCTATACTATTGATATGCACCAATCTCTTTTTAATAGTAGCTTCTTAAGCTTTGTTTCGTTAGATATTATTTTGTATAGAGTGAGTTGGTCCTGACGTTAGATCAAATACTTCTTGGTTTTCATCTATTTTCATTGAATAAAAATGTTTATTCATATCATAATTAGCCAGAGCAAAATCTATGACACTTCTCATGTCACTCCTCTGCCATGTGTAGAGCCCATCACACTCTTCAGTTGTATTTAAGAGTTTCAACTCAAACTTATCTATCCACTCTGAAACCATTTCCCCCTGTTTATCAAGTCGTTGTCTTCCCAACCATGGTAAACGTCCCATTGAAATCCCCGAGATCATGAAATATTTTTACGTCTCATAATGTTATCAGTCTTTCGCAACTCTTTTCTTATTTAGATATTCTCTACGTTTCTGGTTGCTTCCTGTTGCAAAATACTAATACAAATATATATTCTGTATCATGCACTTTTAACCTTGAAGTAAAGGATATCATTATGCTTTCCATCAAGTTTTTCTACTTCTATATGCTTATTTCTCTTATGTATAACCATTAACCCTCCCCCTTTTTTATCCTCTTCCTTTCTATTACTAAAAATTTTGTCAAGGTCATCTCTAAGTATGAATCTGTTCTCTGTGAGATGTGTTTCTACTAAAAGTACTATATCATTTTTCCTGTATTTAATTAAGCAACGTCCAATCTCAGTTGAGATTTTGTTTTTGTTAATCCTTGTATATTAATCATATTTTTAACGTTAGCCTGTTGTACATTGCCATATCTGTTTGTCCGTTATCATTTCCTTTCCTTATATTGAAAATTTACATTCTTGCATATTTTCCCTGTTTAATGTATAGTCCTTGTTCTCACATTGTTCTTTCATGTATCTCAATCCTCAGCCTGCTCTTGCTTCCCTTCTTTCTTTTTAGTTTGGTCCCGGGTTTATATTATATATCTTGAAGCGTGTACTATATCTTATATTTTTTGCTCTTTTAAGGACATCCCATTTTTGATCAGCAGTTTTCATTTCTATAAGTATGGGTCGTGGTCTGGAGTTACGGTTTCCCAACCTTTTTACCCTTACTATCTCGAACTCTGTTACTTCTCCCACTTCTTTAAAATGTCAGAGCTACAGGTTGTCCTTTTGTTCAGCCTCTCTCTATAAGTTGTCTGCTCAATTATTCCTTCTTCTAATTAAGTAAAATTACTAAGTTATTTTTTCTTCTCCGCTTGTCTTCAATTTCTAAAAGTTCTTCCTTTACAAGTTCCCTTATATGCTTCCGGTCTTCTAGTGAATTTTCCCTTCTTTTCATTTCCCTCATTAATTCATCTATTTGGGTTTGTTGCTGCTGAAGAAGTTGTTGTTGTTGGTATATGGTGTTCTGCATTTTTTTCCATTCGTTCAACAGATGAGGCTACCATAATCTTCAACTCTGTGAAGTCCAACACAGAGATGGTATTCTCTTCTTTTGGTTTCTGTAAGCAGCTTTGGCAGTTCCACGATACGCTATCCATATCGGCCATATCGGCCAACATTTTATATTGGTTTTTATTAATATTTGCACAGTTTGGTGTTGCGTGGAACCATCTTTTGCATTGGCCGCATTCTATGCTGTCCGTTCTCTGGCTATGTTATGGTTGCATTTCCCGCACTCGCATTCTCTGCCTGAGGGACCCATAATTCATTGATAAGTTGTCTCTGTTTATGTAGTTTATTTGGTTCAATACGCAGTATAATCTGAATTACTCTTTGATATTATTTCAACAGAAACTAATTATTAAAACAATTTATTCTAAACAATAGCGATACTGCGGTACCACGTTGACCTACCCGAAAAAGGAAACTACAGGAATGTCGATGGCTACAAGCCTAACTTCGAAAGAACTTTGTTCAACTAACAAACATATTTACACCAAATATCATATGTTTGCAGTTTGGAGTAATTTTACCACAGATTGGTTTAAAAAAACAAATTTTTTAGTCCCCCCCCTAAATTTTTTTTAGCTCAAAATATAATATATATATATATATATATATATATATATATAGATATATATTAATATAATATATATATAATATATATAATATAAATATATAATATAAATAAATATATATAATAGGTAAATGCCTGTAGACAGTGACCCACACATTTTGAGACCAAAAAATTTTTATGTCCAAAAAAAATTTCAAGTTCAGAAAAGTTAAGTTAATAAGTTTTTTAAGAAAATTCTTTTAGTGGCAAGCTTCTTGATTACATTCAGAAGCTTGCCACCAACACAATTTCCTTAAAAAACTAACTAACTTAACTAGTTGAAACTTAGAAATTTTTTTTGAACTTAGAAAAATTTTTGGTCTCAAAAATGTGTGGGTCACTGTCTACAAATTCACATATACTATATATACATATAATATATATATTATATATATATATTAATATATATATATATATACTATATAATAATAATAATATATATTATATATATATATATAATATAATATATATACCGTATTAAATAAATAATGAAGTCAATTAAATAATTTTATAGCAAAGATTATACCCATTAGGTACTTCTAGGCTGTTACAATATTGTTATTTTTTGGGGGTGGGGAAAGGTTACACACAGGCATAAGTGAATCTGTAGATTCATCAATGAACAAAGATAATTTCACTTCTTTTAATTCCTGGATTAATTCTTCGAATAAAGACAAGTTTATGACATTATTAATTAGGCATGCACACTTTGTTCTATCCTCCAATATACTGCCTTTAGAATAATCTTTAACAATTTCACCTAAACCTAAGTGATCAACTGATCGAATCCTGCAATGACACGCAAAAGCCACACTAAATTTTATATCAAATTCTTTCTTTATAAATTGTAAGATGGATTTAGGGGACTGTAAACATTTTTCGTTACTCTTATATTTTGCTGACTTTCATGCATCGCCAAATTATGTTTTTTAAACTGAGATATTGCATAATGACAGGATTTGCAAAAACATGCATTTTCTTTAAGCACTAACCATGGATGCTCGGCTTCCTATATTTTACTGTAATTTCTATGGATAAATTCACCTTTTCTAGGAGTCAGATTACTCATTATGAACAATCATTCAATATATTTTACGCTTAGAAAATATTAGAAGCAAAGTCATGAGGGGATTTAACCAAAGCATATGAATTAATTACACTGACACTAACACGAAACACATTTAAATGCAATGTGCCATTCTGAATAATTTGTAGTCCACTTAATAATTGTCAAAAGTATCAAGAATCATCAATAGAGTTGGCACGCTGAATCTCAATCATAGTCTCGATGTACATGAAAAACCTGTTCATTGTGTATCAAAAAGGGAATTTTATTTACATGGTTAAGACAATTTGAAATGATATTTATATTAAATTTAAACCTAGCACAAGTTAGCCAAAATTAGCCAAAAAAACGAGAGGCTAAAAATTATTTTTTCTTTTAGCAGGCATTTATTAGCCAATTAGCCACAATGACTAAAATTAGCCACATCTGGTAACCCTGACTTCAACTATGTCAGTAGTAAGGTTACATAAGTTGACGGATGCCAGATTTGTAGCTAAATCTGGATTTTCAGCTAAATCTGGCAACCTGACGATACATTTATATATTTTTTTAGCATTTTTCTTATATTTCCATCATTTTTTTGTTATTTTTCTTATATTTCAAGCACTTTTTTTAGCATTTTTGTTATATTTCTGGCACTTTTTAGCTTTTTGTTATATTTCTGTCACTTTTTTAGCCTTTTTTTATATATTTTTCGCGACTTTTAGCGACTTTTTAATACTCAGCTACGTTCATGGATGTTTTTTAGGATGTGGGATGTTAGATTTGTCACCTAGTCAATAGATGCATATATTTTTAATGACTCACGTACCTTCCTGGGTGATTTTTATACAAGACGTTTTGAAAAAGGGGTTCACCCTTAAGGGGCCCCCTTTTTCACATACGTTCGTTAGTTATTTTATGTATGGATGTCTGTGTATGTGTATGTCACTACCCTAAGTCCATCATTTAATTCTATTCAGGTATTACCTCACGTTCTTTAATGAGCCTTTTTATGGTAACAATCATTATCTTGTTGCTTTTTCGTTAATGTATATATATATATCTCTACTAGAGTTACTTTTCGCCATCTTGTTTATATTTCATTCATATTGCGTTGCGGCTTGTTAATCCTCGTCATAATTTATTTTCATCGTCATTCTTTTGAATTACAAATCCATCGTCGCCATCGTCATGGGAGTCGCGTTAATCGTTTTAGCAAATTCCGTAATCGTTGGCTGGCAAACCCGTTAATCGTCGTTGTTGTTTCCGCCGCCATCGCCGTCATTATCCCTTTTTTCCGAATCGCCTCGCAATGCGGTTGAAGGTTGAACCACGCAGCACGGAATCGCAAAAAAACCACGCTTGAGTGCACAAGGGTGGTCGTCGAACAGGTAGGGTTTTTCCCCCACTCCCCCTTTTCTCTCTACAAGAGTAAAAAAAGGAGAAGACTGGTTTCGAACCTTCTCCTTTTTCCTCCACTACCCCCTTTTCTCTCTATAAGAGTAAAAGAGGAGAAGAATGGTTTCGAACCTTCTCCTTTTTTTTCATCCTTCATTACCTAAGCCAAGAGTCGGTGCTTTAAGCTTAGGCGCTGAAGCGACGCCAAACGTCTACCTTTTAAATGTTTATATAAAAATCTTTTGTCCTGAGTAGGATTCGAATCAGTTCCATAGCTATTTTAACTTAAATATATAGTAAAATACAAAATAAAATGGAAAAATGGTCAGTTTGCCTTTTTCTTCAAGGTTGATTAACGTTAATGAACCTTGAAGTCAAAAGGTCATTAAAAGCTTAAATTTAGTTCGCGGTGGATTAACTTTCCTTCGATTTAATCTTTAGCCTGAAGGCACATCGCGGCATGGGGAATGATTTTAAATGGAAAGAAATAAATTATTTTACTTGTATTATATATATATATATATATATATATATATATAATATATATATATATATATATAATATTTATTACATATATTATATATAATATTATATATATATATATATTATATATATACAGTATTATTATTACTACTACTACTACGAAACATTATTCCTAACTACTACTCACTACTACTACTACTACTGTCACCCTTCGTTATTTTATTATTATTATTTTATTATTATTATTTTATTATTATTATTATTATTATTATATTATTATTAACTTATTATTAATATAATAATACTTATTATATTATTATTATTATTATTATTATTATTATTATTATTTATTATTATTATTATTATTCACCATAACCCCTTATGCCCAACCCCCTTTGTATATTTACATACACTTGTATGCGTCGTAGGTGCACACACACGAGTGTCCGTTGATAACGCACTCATCGACGTACGTGAGTTGTTATTTAGCACGTCTACAACCACTGCTATACAACACCCTCAACCCCCTTTCGTTATTATATTATTATTATTATTATTATTATTATTATTATTATTATTATTATTATTATTATTATTATTATTATTATTATTATTATTATTATTATTATTATTATTTTCTTGATCAAACGTATAACGCGGCTTCTAACACTTCATGGCCAGCGAAATATTATTATTATTACTTATAATTATTATTTATTATTATTGATTAATATTATTATTATTATTAATGTATTATTATATTATTATATTATTATTATTATTATTATTTATTATTATTATTATTATTATTATTATATTATTGTTTTTATTTTCACTATAAACTAATGATGCAACCGCAACACAAGAGCAACAACCTAAAAATTCATGGAATAATTACATATAACATACCCTTTCCCCTTACACCATGGTACACATCTCACACACACACAGTCACATCACACACACACACATCACACCACCACACACACCTACAAATGCACAAACCACAACACACGCACAGAGCACTGAAGGTGCGAGCACACGAGCGTTCATCGTTTATTACGAAGTCATGAACGTATGTGAGTTGTTATTTACGTTTACATATACAATTACATATACATAGCATACACACACACATACACACACACACGACACCCACACAACACAACAAACACATACACCACACAAGACATACACTATGCACACGCGCATACACACACCACTATATACTATATATATATATATATATATTATATATATATATATATATATAATATATATATATATATATATATATATATATATATAATATATATATTATATATATATATACATATCTATATATATATATATATATATATATATATATATATATATATTATATATATATATATATATATATACTCTATATTATATGATATATATACTATATTATATATATATACTATATAATATATAATATATCAACCAATACTATCCGATCTAAATAATAAAACCTATCATACTAACATGTCTCATCAGCTTTTTAACTACTTCCATCTCTCTTCTCTCTCTCTCTCTCTCTCTCTCTTCTCTCATCTCCCTCTCTCTCTCTCTCTCTCTCTCTCTCTCTCTCTCTCTCTCTCTCTCTCTCTCTCTCTCTCTCTCTCTCTCTCTCTCTCTCTCTCCTCTCTCCACATATTGTCTCAACAATCAACGATAAAAATTTTTCTTTTCTAAATACATCGCTACTATCACCACACGTTATTGTTTTCAATTCTATAAATAATTCATATTAACTCATATTCCACAATGAACGTGCAAGCACACATACACGCACACACACACATACACATACACACACATACACATACACATCCATAGTCAAGCTCGTGCACGTACGCACTCATATGCATAACCATACAACATACAGACAGATAGGTAACTCTCACAGACCAGTCATAAAATTATACTTAGAGGCTTACGTATAACATCATAGTAGACGAAGTTATGAGGCACAGTATTACAGAAGGAACGATACATGAGAAGGTGTTTCATGGGTATTACGTAAAGGATGAAGCTTGGTGTACTTATAGGTTCTAACATAACTTCATCATAGTCGAAGTTATGCGTTGTAAGGATACAGATGACTCATTACTGGGAGAACAGGCAATGGGCTGAAACTAGATATACCTAGAGGTGTTGTCATAGCTGTCCCACCATTTGTATTACATCACACAAAGATATTACGTCTTCTAAAGGTTTAAGACTGATATTTCTCTTTATTAAAGCTATCTAACATATTTTGATAAGTTGGATCATGTATATTTTGTTTGTTATCTTTATTTTATAAGTTTCATTTTACAATTATGTTTTATGTTTAATTTTTGTTTTATTTTCATTTATTTCAATTTTATTTATTTAAAAATTACTTCATTATTTTTTTTTTTTGCTATTTAAATTTATTTTCCCTAACGATATAAGTAAAATTAAAAATAATTATTATTAATTACTTATATTATTATTATTATTATTATTATTATTATTATTATTATTATATTATTATTATTATTATTATTATTATTATTATTATTATTATTATTATTATTATTATTATTATTATTATTATTATTATTATTATTATTATTATTATTATTATTATTATTATTATTATTATTATTATTATTATTATTATTATTATTATTATTATTATTATCATTATTATTATTATTATTATTATTATGATTATTAAAAGATACAGTTTTACCTCGATCTATTTTCTTGTCGCGGCCATCTGGGCCATCTTGATGAAAGGATGACCTCGATATTAGTTTCCCGGAGTGGTGGAGTGATGGGGGTTGGCAGTTGTCCCTCCCTCATGAGGGTATACTAGAGTATAAAGAGGACATTCTTCAGTTTCACATTTATAGGCTTGGAGCCAATGCTTCTTATGATAGAAACAAAATTTACTAGCAGCATCATTATTATGTTGGGAAGCATAGTTCTCATACCTTCGTCTAGGCTGGCTTCTACCCCCCCTTGAGTTTGGATGCCAGCTGTCTGAAGATGGCTGCCAGTCAGTAGAAGGTGGCTGTCTCTGCGCCAGTTGGCTGAGCGACTCGGCCACGCTCTTGGCTGTGTCCAATATGTTTTGAAGCTGAGTCAGAATCTTCTGCTGAGTCTCCGCTTCTTCCTTTCTTGCTTCGCGTTCATGTGAATTTTTTCGTGAGCGGTTATATTGGTTCGAATGGACTTCTTCTGAGAGCTGATTCACGTTCCCCCAGTATGGGGGATCTCTCCCGTATTGGGGCATTGGCTGGTAGTTTTTATGTACAAAATTCTTGAAAAGATCGTCGGCTACCAATACAAGTTTATTGATGTCGTTATCTTGCGCTAATGAATATAGGCTCATCTGAACCTGCGTAGGCATCTCATTAAGGAAGAGCTCTTGGGCAAATTTCGGGTTATTCTCGACGAGTAAATCAAAGTTCTTTCTACCCAACACTTCTTTCACTCTGTTAAGATAATGACTTGGCAACTCTGTTTTCTCCATCCCCTTTTTGAAGACATCCCTCACCCGTTGTTTAAGGGCTGGTAAGTAGGTCTCTTCTATGCGATTCATTAATTCTTCATACGCATTGTCTCGTAATGGAAATTGTAATGTAGAAACAAGACTGTTGGGGAGTATTGAAGCTAAAAGTCGGACTTTCTCAGAGCCATCATTTATTCCATTGAGTTTGAATACCGCATTGGTAGCGGACAACCAACTAACGATATCGTAGCCATCGAAGGCGGGAAGTTGGTGGGATGAAAGAGAGCTCTTATTTCTACGCGCCTTTCCCAATGATCGTCTTCTCATATGTACGGGCGACTTATTTCTGTTCAGTCGAGGTGTACATTCACGATCACTTTCTGAGCTCGTAGATGATTCTTCCACTAAAGATGGTGAGGCTGATTTTGGAGGTGAGGGAGACTTCTTCGCTCGTTGTCCTTTGGGGGAGGTAGGCTTTCCTCTCCCCACTCTAAGACTAGGCGCAGTTTTCTTATTAGCACCCATGGTGGGTTTTCGTGAACAAAGAAGGACTTGAGGGTTTTTTTTTTTTTCAAAAGTTTTAGGCTAAAGGTCTCTCACTGAGTTTGTTGCTATGGAGCAAAAAGTTCGTTATTTGAGAGAGCGTTTCAAATTTTTTTTTTTTTTATTTAAAACTGCGACTTTTTTTTCTTTTTCACAATTATTATTTATTGTTAATCTTTCTTCACGCAGTATTCTTAATACTTATTTATTATCATGTATCACTTTCCACCGTTATTATTTAATTGCACACGATCACACAGTTATTTTGTTACCACTTTCACAATTCCACTGTTTATTTTTTTTTCACAAGGTCAATCACTGTTCGGAAGGAAAATTTTAATTATATGTTAATGATGTAAGATCACAACTGAGCTTGTCGCCCAATGCTTATTTGCATTTATTTTATTCAAAAGGGGGGTCCACTCTGGGCTGTTACCAAAATATGATCTGAGGTTATTACTCAGACCAATTAGATAAGTAATTAATGAATGGGGTTATAATTCAGTGAAAGTGATTTTTCTGTGATCAAAGTTTATTAATTATGCAAGTGAAATAATGGTATGACAGATGATAATAATCAATTTCGTAATTGCAATGGGAATAATATACTTAATTATTGAATAGACAAAGTTAATTTGATATAATAAGGTTACGGCAATCTGCCGGTTAAAATGGCCCTATTGAACTGACTAATACGTCTGCCTCGAATGGCGTTCAAAATCACAATCCCGTCTTCGGTTGAAGCCCCTTAGGGCGGCTTCCACAAGCACTCCCCAACCGTTACTCTTTGAATCTTAACCCTAAAATGTTGGCACTACATGGCATTTAGGTGGGCATTATTATTAGGCATTTTGATGCCTTCAGTACTTTTCCATGTGTATTACAGGGATTTTGAGAGCTTTGTTCCCCCACAAAGTAGGGGAAATATATTTCTTATATGTCCCGCTCTCAGCCTCCTTGTTTTGCATCTGGTAAAAAGAACTTTTTTATCAGATCATATATATATATATATATATATATTAGAAAATATAATATATATATATATATATATATATATATATATATATATATATATATATATATATATATATATATATATATATATATATATATATATATATATATATAGATATATATATATATATATATATTTATATATATATACTAAGTGGCTGGTTCATATTATATGTTATATGTTAATATATGTATGTATTTATGTTTATCCTGTGTTGTGTGGGGAGAAGAAATTGCCCACATCGTATGTCTGCGTGTCGTAGAAGGCGACTAAGGGACGATGGTATTTGGGTTGGCTGCCTACTCCATCTATTTCTTTGCCAGAAATGCTAATGGCAGGCTCGGAGAAGGTCGTGAATCGCGTAAACGGCTTCTATTTTTCGCGAAACTGTAATGAATCGTATGGGTAATGAATGTCAGAGAACTAAATGTTGAGGAGAAAGAGGAGAGAGGTGAATGGAGTATTTAGAAAGGGCAAATTTGATTGCTCGCTGTGACTGAAACAAAGATGTAAAGGAAACGAAAAATTTGAGTGGTGGGGTGGGGTCGGAAAATGTGTGTGTGCTGGGTGTGGGACAATGAATGAAAGAGGAAGAGAGGAGTTGCAATTTGCATGAGTGACCTGTGGTTAGCGAAGTATGGGTAGATTTGAGTGTGTGAGTCCTAGAATTCTAATGGTTAACATTTAAGTTTGAAAAGGTAAGGTATGTGTGGTTGTGACGTATGGTCCATCTGAGGGAAACGTTGAAGAAGAGTACGATTTTTTGGGATAATCCTGAATGATGTTTGGATGGAGGTGAGTAAGGAGCTTCCAAGATTTGATAGTTTTGGGGGACACTGAATTGGTTGGATAGGTGATCAAAAAGGATGGTACTAACAGGTGCTTTTGGGGTGGCGGGAGAAATGATGAATGGTAGGAAGGTGATTGATTTCTGGTGAAGAGAGAGGTATGTGGTGTAAGTAATACCTTTCTTTAAAACACAGAGTATCCATAAGTAATTACTAGAGTTGGTGTAGGTAGAGATGGTATGAAGTGAAAAGTATGATTGATTTTGTGTTGGGAAGAAGGAGATGTTGCAGTATGTGTTGGATGTTAAATCTGCTAGAGGTGGTTAGAATTGGGATTATCGGATCATTATGTTGTTCTATGTAAAAGTTAGTGGGGGCTTTGGATGGAGAGGAAGTGAACGAAAGGAAGTAGGTAATTAAGAGGTGAGAAGTAAGTGGCAGACAATAGGATAAGTATGTAGGAGCGCTCGCTAGTAAATCGGTTGAATGTGAAAAAGTTGATACTGAACAAATCTGGGGCAATTGAAGGAAGCAATTGTTGTAGTGCAAAGGAAGTGTGTGGATGTGCTAAGTAGGAAGTAAGAATGTAACAAAGCGAATGGTGGAATGAAGAGGTGATGAGAGCGGTGTTAAAGGTCAAAAAGAAGCGTGGTTGAATGTACTAAAAGCAAAGATGAAGCTTCAAGAAAGATGTTCTGAATTATATAAGGAGGAAAAAGAAATACTAAAAGGTGCACACGTAAAAGAAAACAAGAGGTAAATGAACAGTTTGAAGGAGGATGATGAGGAATACCAGAATCGTCCTTTTGGAAGGAAGCGCAGAAAGGTTAAGATGAGAATAAGGGATCTGTTTAGAATAATGAATAGGCGATGGTGCTTTTTGTAACTGATGAAATTGGATGTGAGGGGAGTGTGGAATAGAACAACTTCGAAATCTGCCCAATATTAACAGTAATGATGAGGTGTTAGGGATGTGTGTGCGTTTTTGATGGTGCAACGCACACCACGCCGCACTCTCTTGGGGATGAAGGTTATTAAGTAAGGAGGAGGTAATGGGTAGAGTGAGAAGGTTGAAAAATGGTAAATTCTGCAGGTATAGATGAATTACTAGTGAAATGATCAAGAGCGGAGGCCGAGATGGTGATGATTGGATTTGAAGTTGTGTAATACAAGCGTTTATGGAGGGTATAATTCAAGGGATTGGAGGAGCGGTAATAGTACCCTTTATAAGGGTAAGGGAAGAAAAGGGGAACTGTAGAATTATAGGGGAATAAGTGTTGTCTTGAGTGTTGTAGGGAAGGTATATGCGGGTATTTTGGGTCGAAAGAGTGCGTGAGTGACTTGAGGGACTGATTGGTGAAGAACAAGTGCGTTTAGGAGTGGTTAGAGGATGTGTGGATTCAAATCTTTTACATTGAAAACAAATGATTGAGAAAATGAGGGAGAAGAAGAATAATTATATTTAGGTTTTATGGATTTACAACAGGCGTATGATAGAGTTAATAGGGAAGCTTTATGGCAGGT
>JABUQX010014449.1:27500-36183 GCA_015478945.1 Trachelipus rathkii
GCTGCTTCATTGTCAATCCAAAAAGTAGTAGGTTTCTTGAAGACTTCTGTAATTTTTCCAATAGTTGATGAAGCCAACACAATTTCCTTTGTTGCTTCACCTTGCTCCATAATTCAGCTGTTCTGTTGTTGAAATAGCAACTGAATTTTGCTTTTGACTACTCCATAAAATTGATGTGAAAGAATAAAACAAAGCAATTCCAGTTTTGAATTGCCTGTTCATTAATCCCAGCATGATCTGCATACACTGTACCCTTCCGATGGTAAACTTGTTCAAGAATCACATTATATAAGTACCCTTCTCTTGTTACCCTTTAAGTATCTGAACACTCTTTTAACTTATTTTTGTAACATCTTCTATTGATGGATTTTTTCTACAATTCTGGCAAGATAATTAACAGCAAATGCAATATGTCTTGTTGCTGTTGCAATATATAGAAGAGCTCCTATTGTTGATCTGTAAGGGAAACTCTCCCTTGCTTCAATGTCATGTTGTACAATTATCCTTAAATGGGATGTTGGAACTGCATTGCAATTTTAAATACCAAATCTTTAGTATTTTTTAGTATAAACATGACCCCTGACTATTTTCATTTGAACCATCATTTCTTGATTCAATTCCAATTCCTAAAAAATATGTTGCAAATTTATATGTTATTTTGAATTCCTTTTTAATTCTTCTATAAAAATTTCTTGCAATCAAGTCTTCTGATTGAATGCAACTAGTCCATCATCAAACATATAATGCAAGTATGATTTTATGCCATTCTGATTTCTTATGTAAAGACAAGAGTCAGCTGTACTTTTACCAAATTTAAGTTTTGAAAGAAGTTTCCAAGTCTTTCATTCCAGCATCTTGGTGCTTGCTTAAGCCCATACAAACTGCGTTTTTAATTTGCATACTTTGTCTGTCCCATCTTCAAAACTGGAGTATGTTTCATATATATTTTTCTGATGCATGTGTTGTGGTGGTGTTGTTGAAACATCAAATTGTATTAAGGACATATTTTCTTTAGTTGCTACACTTATTAAAGTCCTTACAGTACTCTTATTTGCTACTGGACTGAATGTTTGCTCATAGTCAATTCCTTAATGTTGACTATACCCTTTTGCAACTAATCTTGCTATATATTTGTCAACTGTACCATCTGGATTCATTTTAATTTTTTATAAACTCATTTGTGTCCCTGGGTGTGCATCCTGGTGGTAATTCAACTAGTTCCCAGGTTTGATTTTCTTTCAATGATTTTATTTCATTTTTCATTGCAATTAACCCTATTTTTTTCTTATCCTTAATTTCCAATTCATCTTCTTATAATTTTAGGTTCTTCAATATTTTTGCAAAGAGTAAAAAATTTAATTCTAACTTTGACGATTTTTAACTAAGGTGATCGTCTCGTTTGATTTGTGACTTATTTCTATCTTGTTCTTCTTCTTATTCTGAATCAGATTCTATTTCGGTATCAGATATCATCTCTGTATTCAGTTCTATTTCTTCAAAGATTTTGTTTCTGTATGTGATGAGTTTAACTTAATGTGTACTGTCATCAGTTTCTGTATTTTCTCTATTTATTCTTTAGTTTTTATTTTGCTTTTTTCTGGATTCATTAATCTGATATTGAAGGTGAAAGTTCTTCTCTTTCAAAAACCACATATAATCATCTAAACACAAAATTATTTGCTTGATCATATATTCTGTAGCTTTCATCTCATATAACCAATTAACACACCTGATTTTGCTTTTTGTCTAACTTTCTTCTTTTCTGATCTGGAATCCACCATAATGCTGTTACGATTACACGTTAGATCTTGATTCTGCTTTCTTCATACCAGATATTCAAAAGCGTTTCCCATCAAACTGTGATCTTTCCATTCTATTATATTATAATATGTGCTATGTTAATTTAATTCTGCCCCAACACTTCTGTAAATTTTACTTTCGAATACATGAGTGATCTCGCCGCTTCAACTAGCGTTCTCTAATTTTCTTTTTCACTCTATTTGTTGTGGAGTATACGGAGCTGTTAACCTTTGTCTTACTCCATATTTATGTAAAAGCTTTTTAACCAACTATTTGTTCACATTTGATTTAACAATTGAATTTTCTCTGATTGGATGTCCTTTACTTTTGCTTCTTCAAATATTAATTTTTATAAACTCGGATTATTTCTTTATAAAATTATACAAATCTTCATTTTTGAAAATCATTTTGAAAATTACAAATATTTATAACCTGGTTTGAAATACTTGAACTGATCCAAAAACATCTGCAAAAAGCAATTTTCCTTTCTTATACTATTTAATCTTTTCCAAAAATTGGACGATGCATTTTTTCCCATTCTATATCCTGTAAATTTTGTTATCAAGGTAGTTTCATTAGTTTAGTTCTCTTTATCAGATTTCTTACTGTGTCTTCTTCCTGATGTCCCATTCTTTTCATGACATAACTGTAATAGATTCTTTTTTTTCAAGTGCATTTATTTCTGGTAAATGGAAGATTTTAGCTTTCATTGCAACTTTGAAGCCCTTCCTTTAGTTTACGATAGCCATTAAAATAGGCTTTTTTGATCTACATAAAATACATACACTTGGTTCAGTATATAAATTCACTATTGGAATGCTTATCATGAGCGCATACTGAAAATAGAATTTTCTTAATATCAGAACAATGCCAAAATCATTCAAAAATTTTAATTGTGATATTTTTCCATCTACAACTGATTCTATTTCAATTGTTCCATATCCTAACACATTTGCTTCATGACATTTGCTATTTTACTTGACCGTGAAGATGTATCAATTCATCTAAAATGGTTTAGTGTGTTGTGAGCATTTGTCTAATAAGATATATAGAATAAGAAGCCATCTATCATAAATTACCATTTTCCTTATTAATTTTCTCCGGGAAATAAATAAACCTTCTTTATCTTAATCTCTGCTTTAACTAAACGCATACTAAACTTCGTTTTAGCTTTGAATTTTCTTTTTTCTCAAAATTTGCATTTCCTGTCTGGATTCATCTTTGTTCGATTTCTTATATGTAAGACAAGGATCGCTCGTACTTTACGCCATATTAAAGTTTTGAAGAAACTTTCCAAGTCTTTCATTCCCAGCATCTTGGTGCTTGCTTAGGCCCATACAACTGCGTTTTAATTGCATACTTTGTCTGTCCCATCTTCAACATTATTCATTGTTTATATATATTTCTTCTGATAAATTTCATAAAGAAATGCTTGTTGAAAACATCAAATTTGTTAATTAAGGACAGTATTTTCTTTAGTTGATACCACTAAATCCTTACGACTCTTAATTTGCTACTGGACTGAATGGTTTGCTCATTAGTCAATTTCCTTATGCTGACCTATACCCTCTTTGCAACTAATCTGCTTTATATTTGTAAGTACAATCTGGATTCTTTTTAATTTTATAATCCATTTGTTTTCAATTTGGTTTTCTTTCTGGTGGTAATTCAACTAGTTCCGGTTTGATTTTTTGGATTCAATGATTGCATTCATTGAATTAATCCATTTTTTATTATGCTTACTCTGCATAGATTCTTTATAATTTTCAGGTTCTCCCATATCTTCTAATAAGATAAGTACTGTAGTCATCAAACTTGATGACTTTTTAATTATGAATCGTGTCTCATAATTGTTTTTGTGCTATACTATTTCTATCTTGTCTCTTCTTCTCTGAAATCAGACTTCTATTTCTGTATCAGATTCTATGCTGTATCAGATTCTATTTCTGCATCAGATTCTGTTTCTGTAATGAGTTTAACCTAATTATAGATGTACTGTAATCATTTTTGTATTTTCTCTATTTGATTCTTTCTTTTATTTTCTTTTTCTGATTCTATCTCATCTGTATCACCTGAAAGTTTCTTCTCTTTCAATCAAATCTCTGCATCTAAACAAAATTATTTGCTTATCATATATTCTGTAGAGTTTTCATCTTCATCATACACAATTAAACACACCTATTTGTTTTGGGTCTAACCTTTTTCTTTTTCTGATCATGGAATCCAGCCCACTACATGCTGTTCCTATTACACGTAGATGCTTGATTCTGGGCTTTATATACCAGATTTTAAAAGGCGTTTTCCCATCAACTGTGGATTTTCCATTCTATTTATTTTATATGCTGCTGTGTTAACTAATTCTCCCAACACTTCTGTGGAAATTTTACTTCGAATACATGAGTGATTCGCGCTTCAACTAGCGTTTCATTTCTTTTTTCCACTCTATTTTGTTGTGGAGTTTACGGAGCCGTTAACCTTGTCTTACTCCAAATTTATGTAAAAGCTTTTTAATAATTATTATTAAAAATTCATAACCTTATCACCTTAAAAAATCTCTTTGAAATGGGAGTCCTTGACTTTTGCTTCTTTCAAGACTTGCTCATTTTCACAAACTTCTATTTTCTTTATAAAATACAAATTCATTTTTGAGGAATCATCTTGAAACATACAAATGATTTAATAAACCTGAGATTTGATAATACTTGAAAAATGTCCCAAAAATCTGCAAATAGCAATTCTCCTCGCTTAGTACTAGTTTAATCTTTTTCAAAATTCTGACGATGCATTTTTCCATTATATACATCCTGGTACCAATTTCTGTTATCAAGTGGAAGTTTCAATTATTAGTTCTCTTATTGATCAGATTCTCTTATGTGTCTTCTATCCTATGTCCCATTCTTTCATGATATAACTGTAATAGATCCTTTTCTTCAAGTGCTTTTATTCTGGTTTATGGGAGATTTTAGCTTTCATTGCAACTTTGAATAGACCTGAGTCTCTCTAGTTCGGTGATTCTCACTCTAAACATAAAAGCCTTCATTTGAGTCTTCGTGCTTACCAGTTAAATCTCACCTCACACTTAGTGTATCACACTTTTCAGGGTGGGATGTTGAGGCTCTCTCATTCATGAAGGCCGCCAATACTTGAAAATAAATTTTTCTCTTAATATCAAGGAACATATTCCAAATTTCAAAATAATTGAGATATTTTTCATCCTATCAATGATTCTACTTCAATTGTATCCATTCCTAACATTTGCTTTCTGACCATTATGCTGATTTTACTTAATGAATGATCAAAGTCATTTAAAGTTTTAAATAACTTTTTAAATTTGTCTAGAAATTTAGAATCATTATCAAAATACCATTTTTCTCTATCATTTTCTTTCGGAAATAACAGAACTTGTTCATCTTACGCTAACATAAACGCATTATACTTCTGTTTTTAGCTTATTGAAGTTTCTTTATTCTCAAAAATTTTGCATTTCTTATCTGGATTATTTTCTGATTTCTTATGATAAAACGACAAGGACAGCGGTACTTTTACCAAAATTAGTTTTGGATAAGAAAAGTTTCCAAGTCTTTCATTTCAGCATCTTAGTGCTTGCTTAAGCCCATACAAACTGCGTTTTAATTTGCACTACTTTGTCTGTCCCATCTTCAAAACCTTTGGTTGTTTCAATTATTTCTTCTGATAAATATTCATCGAAATGGTGTTGAAACATCAAATTGTATTATGGATAACGGGTATTTTCTTTAGTTTCACTATATTAAGTTCCTTACTAGTATCATATTTGCTTATGCGTGTGACGAGAGGTTATGATTCATAGTCAAGTGTTCCTTTATCAATACCATTTGTAATGTAGAAAGCGGTATGAATGAAGTCTTTCAACTTGCAATTCGATTTTATTTTATAATTTCCATTTTGTTTTTTCAATATTGAGTTTTTCTTCCTCGGTGGAATTCAAACTTATTCCAGGTTTTGATTTCTTTTCAGGTTGATGCATTTATTTTTCATTGAATCTATTTTCAAATTTTTATGCTTACTCTGCATAGCTTCTTTATTATTTTCAGGTTCTTCATATCTTTAATTCTGGAGTTATAAAATACTCTAACCCTGATGACTTTTTATTCTGATCTGTCTGTTAATTAGTGTTTGTGATCTTAACTATTCATTATCTTGTTCTTGCTTCTTCTTCTGAACAGATTCTATTCCAGTATTTACATATCCTGATATCTCCTGATACATAATTCTATTTCGTGCATCAGAATTCACGTTGATTTCTGATATCAATGTGGATGAGTTTAACCTATTATAGATGTACTGTCATCAGTTTCTGTATTTCTCTATTTGATTCTTTCTTTTATTTTCTTTTTCTGATTCTTCTACATCTGATATTGAAAGTTGAAAGTTTTTCTCTTTCAAATACCACATCTCTGGTGCATCTAAACACCATATTATTTGCTTGATCATATATTCTTCTGTAGCTTTTATCTCCATCATAACCAATTAAACCACACCTGATTCTCTGCTCTCTGCGGGTTTAACTTTCTTCTGTTATATCAGTGCAATCGTGGACCCGAGTGATATGCTGTTCCGCAGTGCGTAGATGTTTGATTCTGGGCTTTCTATCATATCAGATTTAAGCGTTTTCCCATCAACTGTGGATTTTCCAGTTCTATTTATGTAATATGCTGCTGTGTTATTAATTCTTGGACCAACAATTCGGTGGAAATTGTTTACTTTCGAATACAATATGGTTGACATCTCGCCGCTTTCTACTAGCGTTCTATGTTTCTTATTTTACCTCGCTTATTTTCGTGTGTGAGCTTATACGGAGCTGTATACCTTTAGTCACTTACTCACATATTTATATAAAGCTTTTTATAAAACATAGAAAGTTATCTATTTAATTTCTATAGAGCCATCTCACTTAAAACTTCTTATCCACTGATCTGATGTCCTATGTATTTTGCTTTTCAATTTGTTTAATGCGGTATAAAACTTCTTTGATTTTCGTTCTTTAATTACAAATTATACAAATCTCATTTTTGAGAAATCATCTGTTATACACATACAAAAAACTCATTTAAAATGCATTTATAATACTTGAAATGGTCCACAAACATCTGCAAATAGCAATCTCTTGTTTATTTACTATTTAATCTTCTTATTTCCAAATATCTAGTCATTCCATTATACTTGTTTCCTGTTCACAATTTCTGTTATATATCCAAGAGTGTCTAGTTTTCAAATATTTGAGTTGTCTCTTTTTGAGCAGTTTTCTTATTGTGTTTCTATCTGAGGATCCATTCTTCATGACCCTGTATAGATCTTTTCTATCAAGTGCATTCTGATTTCTTGAAATGGGAGATTGTAGCCTGTCATTGAAACTATGGAAATAGCCTTCCTTTAGTTTTAGATAGCATTAAAATTAGGCTTTTTTTGTGTTGACCATAAAACACATACACTGGTTAGACTATTAAATTACTATTGGATGCTTATTCATGAGCTTTGCCAATACTGAAAAATAAATTTTTTATTAATATCAGACCTCCTTGCATGAAAATTTATTGAGATATTTTTCCATCTACAACTAATTCTACTTCAATTGTTCCATATCCTAAAACATTTGCTACCTGACCATTTGCTGATTTACCTTGACTGAATGCTTCAAATTCATTAAAAGTTTTAAAATAAATTTTCACATTTGTTATATGTTTTGTAAGCGCCATTGGATTAATAACCAATATTTCTCTATCATTTTCGGAAATAAACTTGTTATCTACGCTAAATAAAAGCATTACTTCGTTTTAGCTTTTTGAATTTTGCTTTATTCTAAATTTGCATTTCTTCTGGATCATTTTTCTTTTTCTGGGTAACATCTACATCCATTAATCTGGTTGATTTTCAAGTTCTCGTTCATCATTTTATTAAGTAAGGAAATTCTTTTTAATCTTTGGCATCATTTTCTCTGAAGTTTCCTTTTATTGTTAACGCTTCTTGATTTTTTGACTTAACCTTTGATGCCAACTTATTCTTCTGTGCAAAGCCAAGTTACCAGATTTTCTATACTTCTTTCTTTTCTATTAATTATTTGAATCATGAGCCATGTAGTTGGAAATTTGAAGTAATGCCTTTTGGCAAAAATTCAAAGATCGTTAATATGGAATATCTATGCAATCGTACCTTCATTTTCTCTTGAATTTGACATTCTTCTTAAAAACCCAGAGCTGTCTTATTGAAGATAAATTTCCAGCATGTCTAATATATATCTCCTTTGAAAAAAAAAACTTGTGACAAACATTATCGTGACTTTGTTCTCTTCAGACTCTCGCAAAAGTTGCTCGATTCCTTCTTTACTTCATCTGCTTCAAAAGATTCATATTGAACTTCTATACTTCTGGCCTTGAGTTGAAACAACCAAAAACCATTCATCTGATTAGAGTTTTGTGAATTTGTTAATTTTTTTGTATGCATTTTTCTCTTAACTGTTGCTGTGGTACGGTTCTTGTGGGCTTTTCTAATTACCATTGATTGCTTCATGCATTGTTACCCCTTAGCCGTTACTTTGCATTAAGGATTTTCCAATCTTCCAGTTTGCCTTACTCGTAGTGTAATCAATTTTCTGCATTGAAAAATCCATATTAACTAAATAATAGGCTTTCTAATTTCTATTTTAGAGTTGTATCTAGGCCGTTTCTAAACAATTATAGTGATGGGTCTGATTTTCTAATTTCTTTTAATAGGGCTGAGCCTAGGCCTACTCTTCCTATTTTCTGTTCACACTCAAATTAGGCTGATTACACAAATAACTCTAAGCTAACCATGTTAACGTAAAGATCGTAATTAATGGTAACATCCTACATATGAATAATGAAAT
>JABUQX010014450.1:0-10000 GCA_015478945.1 Trachelipus rathkii
GGGTACAGGTGTTTAACCGTTTTCGCATTTATCATTGAAACGCCTTTCTGGGTATATACTTCATATATATATATATATATAAATATATATATATTGTCCCACCTGCTCTAAAAAAAAAAAAATTATTTTTTTATTTATTTGTTATTTTTTTACATTTTCCCTAATAAACTTTTACAAAGTTCAAAAATGTATTCACTTTTCGCTGTAGCTTTATTGTAATTTTGAGATATGATTTTTTTTTTTACAGTTTCCGAAATAAAATTTTACCAGGATTTCAACAATGTATTCCTTTTCCATGTAGCTATTGTAGTTTTGAGATATGGATCGTTGATAGTTGTGGTTTTAAACCAAATATCAAAATATATATATATATATATATATATATATATATATATATATATATATATAATATATATATATATATATATATATATATATATATATATATATATATATATATATATATATATATATATCTTCCCTATATATATATATATATATATATATATATATATATATATATATATATATATAAATCAGTGAAGCTCATTTTTCCGAAATATTAATTCTCCTTTTTGTTTTATTTTACAAAAAAAGGTAAAAAATTAAAATTTTCAAAATATTTAGTTCATTACTTTAACTTTCGTTGTGCAGACCGACTTCAATATATATATATAGGTATATATATATATATATATATATATATATATATATATATAGCGTTTGATTGCTTTGATTTCTACTATATATATATACAAAATATTGCGTATAAATATATATATATATATATATATATATATATATATATATATAAAGAGAGAGAGAGAGAGGTTTCATTGAGGAAATGATTCTAAATAAATGAATCTTTTAATTATGAATATGTTTAATGGCAGCTCCACTAACTGAATTTACTTCAATGATTGTTGTATTTTTCCACAAATTTAAACTAATTATTGTTAATCTGTTGATGTGGATCACGCTAACGAATAGTCCCCTACAATAAAATGGAGGGTGAAATGATTACTGTTTTTTTTTTTTCTTTACTTTGAGATTTTTGGTAATTACCTCTTTCACGTTTTTATTGATTTTTTTTATACTTTTTTTATATATATATATATATATATATATATATATATATATATATATATATATATATATATATATATATATAAATATATATATATATATATTGCTATATAAAAGTGTTGCTGCTTTATATATATATATATATATATATATATATATATATATATATATATATATATATATATATATATATATATATATATATATATATATATATATATATATATATATATATATATTCTTTATTTTTTATTTTTATATATTTTTTTTTTTTTGTTTTTTTTTTTTTTTTGTTTTTTTAATATATTGCTACTATATGATACCAACAATGAATTTCCAGTGGTAACGGACATGATTCAAAGTTCGAAGTATTTTTAAATATTTTAAAAATCACATTTTGTTAAATATTGTTTTAAAAATTAAATATCTCGAAAAGTACGACACTTACAGAAAAACCAATTACATATTTGGAATCAGCGTATAAAGCTTATTACAAAAATGTAAAAAAAAACATTTTTTTCATAAATTAAATATCTCAAAAAGTACGACACTTACAGAAAAACCAATTACATATTTGGAATCAGCGTATAAGGCTTATTATAAAAATGTAAAAAAATTACTAAAAAAAAAAAAAAAAAAAATTAGGGGGCTCGAGCCGACGGGGGACAGGGGGGACGTTTCCCGCCACCCGTAGGGGAGAAATTGGAAGACCCCACGACGCAAATACCAGGCAGGGGTTTCGGAGACCCTCCCGGAGGCGAAATAGTCCACCTACCTGCTGGTTCCCCGGACGGCCGAGACCCCGTCCCCTGCCATCGGGGCGTTTACCCTTGGGTATTCCTTTAGTAAAAAAAAAAAAAAAAAAATTAAAACTGACGGAGTTGTAAAACGTAACAGGTCCTATATATTTTTGAATCATGTCCGTTACCACTTAAATTGATTATTAGGATCATATACTAGAAATATATTAAAAAAAAACAAAAAAAAATTCAAAACTGACGGAGTCGTAAAACAGAAGAGGTCCTATATATATATATATATATATATATATATATATATATATTTTAACCTTATAAATACATATCTGTAAATATACTGCTGCTATATATAAACATATCTATACTATATATATATATATATTATGGGTGGACCGGATACCAGGTATATCAGTATCTCATCCACCATCTGCATTCATCCTATAGGCCTTAGGATGCATTATCAAAGGCTATAGACTTTCAGTTGGAGAAAACTATCAAAGCAAATAAGAAATGGCAGATATGAAAATGGGCTCGTCCAGAATACAGTATGATTTTTCAAATAAAACCCAATAGGTCAGTGCACTTTTGTATAATGAACGTCCGCTTTTGTTTCGAATAATATACACGAACAACTATTCGAATTAAATAGAAGTAGTGAGTTCGTTTGCAGAATAAAATTTTTCCCTCTCTATGTGCACTGTCTCTAACCTGAATGACGCGAAGTAGATAAGATGGAAGTAGCTGATTACGAGGGAGAACAATTAGACGTAAAGTAATAAACTCTGTTTGGCCCATCATCATTGCCTTATCGGCCAAAGCGGAATACTTGAAAATCAAAGAAATTACTTCAGGGATAGTTAGCGTAAGCTTTGCAAAGCTCCAAGATCAGCAACTAATGTGCGAGAAGATAAGCTTAGGTTAGGATGGAGCTGTTGAAGAGAAAGATTAAAATTAAGAGTTATAAAAGCTGTGCTCAGATTTACCAATAGAGAGTTAGACCAGGGGTATTTTATGATAAAGGGACCTGCATTAAAGCTTAAGTCAAGGGTGTACAAAACAGTTTGACAATCGAAAAATTTGGGGTTCCCTAATAATTTGCTGAATCATCGAGAATGTGGAATGATTCGGTCTTTTTCCCTTCTAGAGCATTGTGAGAGAACTCCAACCACTCATCCTTGTGTACATTGAAATTCTCTAAAAAGAGCATTTATAATAATAATAATGATTGCTCTCTCTCATACCATATAATATATATATATATATATATATATATATATATATATATATATATATATATATATATTCTTACTATATATATATATATATATATATATATATATATATAAATATATACTATATAAAATATATATATATATATATATATATATATATATATATATATATATATATAATATATATAAATAAATAAACAAATATATATATATATATATATATATATTTTTATATGTATATATATATATATACTATATATATATATATAATATATATAAATAAATAAATAGATATATATATGTATATATATAATAAATAAATCAAATAAATAATATATATATATATATATTATTATTGTGATATTGATATGCTTACTTTTCCTACAGCCTCACTCATTCACACTTCCCCTCATCTCGCCCTCACCCACCTCCTCCACCCCACTCTATCTCTCGCCAACACCCTACCCTCTTCCTCCCTCATCCCTCCCTCCTCCAGCATCTCCTTTATTCCATCCATCCACCTCCTTCTTGGTCTCCCCCTTCCTCTCCTTCCTATCCCCTCTACCTCCCAAACTCTCCTAACCACTCTCTGTTCCTCCATTCTCACTAGATGCCCATACCATCTTAGCATTCCCTTCTCCGCTCTTCCCACCAACCCATTCCTCCACTCACATCTCTCCCTCACCACCCTATTCCTAATCCTCTCCCTTCTACTAACCCCACAAACCACCACTCTCAACCCCTTCATCTCAAATACTTCCAACTTCTTCCTGGACCTGGCATTCAACCCCCACGTTTCACACCCATACAGCACCGCTGGTACACAAATTTTTTCAAACATACTTATCTTAACTTTCTGTGATAAATCCCCCCCTTTCCATATTTCTCTCAGACCACTCAAAGCTCTCATTCCTTCTCCTACTCTATGTTCTATCTCCTCCTTCATCCCTCCCCCCTTGCCCAAATCCATCCCTAAATATCTAAAAATCTTTACTTCTTCCAGAACTACACCCCCCACTCCCACCTCTAACCCCCCCCCCTCCTCACACACTAACACTTTACTCTTACCTGGGTTTATTTTAAGCCCCTTTTGTCCACACATTCTCTCAAACTCCCTCACCAAATACCTCCGCGCTCTTCGCCACTAGGACAGTATCATCCGCAAACAGTATCATGTTCACTTCCCTTCTATCATTCCCATTTGTCAATTCCACCCCCTCCCCTCCCTCACCATTCCTCTGCAAACACTCTCCATAAACAAATTGAATAGCCACGGCGACATTACACACCCCTGCCTCAGTCCTCTCGCCACCCCAAACATCTCACTCTCCCCTCCTAACACTCTCACACACATTCTACTATTCTTATAAAATGCCCTGATACCTTTACCTAATTTACCCCCCACTCCATTTTCCTCCAACACCCTCCACAATTCACTCCTCTTCACTCTATCATATGCTTTCTCTAAATCTAAAAAACACCCATACACTTTCCCTTTCCTCTCAATACTTTTCTCCACAAGCATCTTTAGTGTAAACACTTGATCCACACACCCTCTTCCCTCCCTAAATCCTCCTTGTTCTTCCCCCATTCTTCCTTCCGTAAACCCTCTCACTCTCTCAATCAGTATTCTACCATACACTTTCCCTACCACACTTAAAAGACATATACCTCTATAATTCCCACATTCCATCCTATCCCCTTTCCCCTTATACAGGGGAACCAAACAACCATCCTCCCAATCCTGTGGTACCTCCCCACTCCTCCAACATATATTATATACAGCCACTCCTCCACCCCTATACCCCCCTTCTGTAACATTTCCATTCTCACACCATCCATACCTGCGGACTTCCCTTTTTTTCCTTTACTCAAGGCCCTAATAATTTCCTCCATTTGTATTTCATCTTCCCCCTCCCCCCCCAAAACATTCCCCCTCCCCCCTTCTTCCCCTCCCCCACCCACTTCATTCAATAATCCACTAAAATACTCCCCCCACCTCTTCCTCACCCTATCCTCTCCTCCTATCCACTCCCCATCTCCTCCCTTAATCCTCTCCCCCAACCCCTCCTTCTTCTTCCTTTTTTTGTTTACCTCTTTCCAAAACATCTTACTTCCTGATTCAAAATTATCCGTCACCTTTCTACACCACTCATCTTTTGCTCTTCTCTTCGCCCTCTCCACCACCCTCTTTGCTTCCACTCTAACCCTTCTATATTCCTCCCAGCTTTCCTCTCTCCTACTTCCCAACCATTTTACATAAGCCTCCTTTTTCCTTTTCACCACCTCCTTCACCTCCTCACTCCACCATTCACTCCCTTTCCTTCTGCTTGCCCCCACCCTTTTTACTCCACATACCCTTCTAGCCTCTTCACATACTGCCTCTTTAAATCTCATCCACTTCCCTCTCACGTCTCTCCACCTATCCTCCATACCTCTCCTAAACTCCCTCTTACACACTGTCTCCTCCAATTTTTCCACCTTTATCACCTCCACTCTCCTCTTTTCTCCCCTTTCCTTAATCGTCACCTCTCCTCCCACCCTTAACCTTGCAACCACCAAATAGTGATCCGATATCCCCCTCCCCGCCCCTCTAAATACATTTACATCTAGTAATCTATCTCTATCCTTCCCATTTACACACACATAATCCAGTACCGCCCTCCCCCCCGTTATCTCACTCTTCCATGTATACTTATGATTTTCACTTTTTTTGAACCAAGTATTCCCCACTATCATTCTTCTTTCAACACACAACTCTAACAGACTTTCTCCATTAACATTCCTCTCCCCTACCCCAAATGGTCCTATTATTCTTCCCACCCCCTCCCTACCCACTCCTGCATTTAAATCTCCCAATAGACAAATTTTATCGTTTACCCCAAAACTTTCCCAGCACTCATTCAACTCATTCCAAAATCTTTCTCTCTCCTCCTCCCTCGCTCCATTCACTGGTGCATATGCACATATAAACACCCACATTTCCCCCCCGAATTTCACTTTTACCCACATTATCACCTTGCTACACACCCTTACCTTATCCCACACCTCTTTCCTCATAACTATTCCTACCCCTTCCCTCCCCCTCACTCTCTCGTTCACCCCTGATACCATACCCTTGTATTTTCCAAAATCCATCTCCCTCTTTCCCTTCAGCTTAGTTTCAGTTATCCCTAACACATCCAACCTTCTTTCTTCAAACATTAACCCCACTTCCTCCCTCTTCAAATCCTCATTTACCCCTCTCACGTTCATACATCCACCCTAATTACCTCTCTCTTCCCCATCTTTTCCCTTCTTCTATATCTATTTTCACCCAGGCTGCACGTTTTGTGGGACTCCCCACCCCAGGTACTTCCCAACACCTGAGCCACCCCGCTCACCGAATATACCCACAACAACACTAACAATATAAGGTAAAAGTGAAAATATAAAATATAAAAATATAAAAATATATAAAAATATAAAAAAGATAAAAACACACACTCTATATATATATATATATATATATATATATATATATATATATATATATATATATATATATGCTGCTCTTTATATACTATATATATATATATATATATATACTTATATGTATAGTGATGTTTTCTCTTGTTTTATATACTTATATATATATGGCAACTCCAGTAGCTTTTTGCATTCTCAGTATACCACCACCTACACCCACCCACCTGCCATATATATACTAGCATATGTATGTATTATATATATATATACTACCTTAAATATATATATATATATATATATATATATATATATATATATATATATATATATATATATCTTCTTTATATATAATATTAAATTACTTGAGTTATTCCCTTATACAAAAGCACGTTTTCTTTAAAACGTTTTCTATAGCTGATTCCATGATTAACTATAATATTTAAAGTCACTCTTTTCCTTCTATTATTCTTAAGTATTTTAGTAATTTCTTTATTATTTTATTTGTTTTATTAAATATTCTTTGTTATAAATTATTATTTATTGTATATTATTTATAAACATATTATTTACATAGTAAACTGTGGTATTTATAAACAATTTTGTACTCTAAATTCACAGATACCATCCTGCTCATTCAGTCTGGGCATGAACTGCCGCCATTTTTAATGGGTTAAAAGCGTTATTTAATAAGGGTTAATTCTTTCCTTTTTCTTTTCAATTTTGCATAATCTTTTATATTTATAATGTAATAATTTTCATTTATTTGACCAACTTTCACCAAAATAAAAATTTATCATAACATTATGAAAATTTGCAAAAAGATCTTTTCTCTAATGTTAACTCACGTGCACAGACAAAAGAGTAGCACGTGTGTGCAGAGTCTCTCTGATATATATATATATATATATATATATATATATATATATATATATATATATAATATATATATATATATATATATATATACTATATATATATATATATATATATATATATATATATATATATATATATATATATATATATACTCAAAACATTAATTAATGAATAAATCAATATTAGAACGGTTATTCAGGTTGCCAGTGTTGAGCACGAAAAAGGTGACATTAAGTATCATTATTAAAATTTTTCAAAGCTTTTATTGCATTTATGTGAAATAAATATATTTGAATATCGAAACGTATGAGAAAAATGATAATAATGATTATAGAAATAATGAAAATAATAATAATAATAATAATAATAATAATAATAATAATAATAATAATAATATTAATAATAATAATAATAATAATAATAATAATAATAATAATAATAATAATAATAATAATAATAATAATAATAATAACAATAACAAGAACAAGAACAAGAACAATAACAATAATAATAATAATAATATAATAATAATAATAATAATAATAATAATAATAATAATAATAATAATAATAATAATAATAATAATAATAATAATAATAATAATAATAATAATAATAATAATAATAATAATAATAATAATAATAATATGTTATTAACTTTAAAAGAGAAATATATAATTCACTCACTGATTTTATGACTTTTTCAAATTCTTTTGAATTTGAATTGGAAATTAGTTAATAGTTAAAATTAATAGAATTTAATTGATATTGTATTATTATATCAAAGTCAGGGAGATTCTCAATCCGGATTCAGCTCAAAGGCCGATATGCCTCGATACTGGCGTTTGAAAGTGTGCAAGTCCATAGCTAGTTGGGAAAATATATAAAGAAGGAAGTGTGTTTCAGACTATACCAGTGGAGTATATATAAAATTGTCCATAGAGGTTAAAGTCTGAGGTCAAATGTATATATATATATATATATATATATAGATATATATATATATATATATATATATATATATATATATATATATATATATAACCTTATGTATATGTATATATATATATATTATATATAATATATATATATATATATATATATATATATATATATATATATAATATATATATATATATATATATATATATATATAACTTTCTTCTTCACTACTTCTTTCTTATATATCTTTCTTATATATATATATATATATATATATATATATATATATATATATATATATATATATATATATATATGGAGCAGAGAGCCCAGTCAGAAGTTGGGCATAAAGGAAACGTGTCTTATGAGCCTTCTCAAAGTGGGTGTGCGACTGGTAAATTCAGAAGGAGGCATTGTCCGTGATGAAGACAGGGTGAGGCAGTAATTTAAGAACAGAGAAGAGAGTAGAAGATAGATTTAGGGATATGAGAGAGCTGATAAGATCAAAAGTTCTCGGCTCCCACCTTTTAAGGAGAATTGGTTGGTGTTCTGGCGGCGCATGCTCCAGCAGGAACGAACGACACCATAAAGTGCAAACAAATTTTGGGTGGCATTAGTAAGTCAGAAGAACTTTCTAAGCTTTTAACCTCTTGGAGAAAGCTTCTTTAGAAAGAAAAAATAAATGTGATACTTCAATTAAGAAGAGAGAGAGAGAGAGAGAGAGAGAGAGAAGAGAGAGAGAGAGAGAGAGAGAGAGAGAGAGAGAGAGAGAGAGAGAGAGAGAGAGAGAGAGAGAGAGAGAGAGAGAGAGAAGAGAGAGAGGAGAGAGAGAGAGAGAGAGAGAGTAAAGGTCTAGGTTGTGTTTTCTAAGATATTATAGTTGTGTGGAAGATTGTGTTGAGTAATAAGATGAAGGAATTGAGGTTTCAATGCCCAATTAGAAGGTTAGAGTTAGTTGTTGCCAGGTCCACTCCCTAGCATGAGCAGCAACTTGCTCTTGGACATTTTTCAATATGAAATAAGTATTAAGAAGTGGTGTGGGGGTCTCGTCAACACAGTACTGGATAGTTGAATTAATAACAAGGAGAAAGGTCATTAACAAAAAGTATTTTTTAAAAAGGGTTGAGGAAGAAAGACAGAACCAGGAGACTTTTTAAATACAGCCAAATTTTAGGATGATTGGTGGCAGTCTACAACTGCTGATCGTCCAGAATGGAAATCAGAGAGAAGGTCACAGAGAAAAGGATAGATATCGAAAAGAGAGGTTTAGAAATCGAAACTTTGTACCAGACTCTATCGATGGCTTTCGATATGTCTAGTTCGATAAAAGATTCCAAAAATGCTGAAGTTATGCGAGGTCTGGGAAGAAGAAGGTAAGAAGATCTGCCAGTAGAACGTTTCATACGAAACCAATAGTGGCGATCAGAGATAAAATTTGAAAATCTGAGATGTTTTCAAATCTTTTTGTGAAAGATAGATTTTGAAACTTAAGAATAAACGATGGTTAAAGTGATATGATGATCAGCTTGAGGGTTGACAAAAGTCCCCCTTTTTCGGCACACGCTGAAGGAGGGTACGTTTCCAGCAGAAAGGGAGGAAGAAGTAGGTAGACAGAGACGAAAGGCGGGGTGCAAGCTTA
>JABUQX010014451.1:0-17500 GCA_015478945.1 Trachelipus rathkii
ACGTTTCGTTGGTAATGTTAGTTACTTACTGTTGTTAAGTAGGGAACTTTGCTAATGTTATCAGTTTACTCGTTCGTAAGCTATGTTAGGTTTGTTTTTGTACATTATATTCTTAGTTCATGTTATGATATGTTAGCTTTATTGATTGAAAACTTTGTTACGCTAGTATTTATTCGTTGGACTGTATGATATATGCGTATATGAAGAGCTTATTTTTATGTTATGTTTATACATAAAATATGACGAATCAGTAGATCACAGATCAATGGATTATGGAAGTGGCAGAGGTGGGTGGTGGGGGTGGTTTGATTAACTGATTTACTGATTTACCGCTTTGGGTATGTAAAAAGGCAAAAATTAAATTATAAACATAAATGAAATAAATTTTTAGTTAAAACAATGTTTTAAACAGAATAAGCAAAATAAATAAAAGTTTTGTGTTAAATTATACAAATATGACTTGAATCAATAGATCAATAGATCAATAGATTATGGAAGGGTAGGAGGGTGGGGTGGGTGGTTTGATTAACTGATTTACTGTTTTACTGCTTTAGGGTATGTAAAATGCAAAAAAATTTAAGTTATAAACATAAAATGAAATAAATTTTAGTTAAAACAAAATGTTTTAAACAGAATAACCAAAAATAAATAAAAATTTTTAAAATATATAGATTCTTTTTAAATAAAAATAAATAAAACTAAAATAAATAAATAAATAACTAACTTTTAACAAAATATAAATGTAAAGAATAATAGAAACGTAAAAGAAAATACATAACAAATTGAAATGTTTATATTAAACATGTGAAAAATGTAAATGTCTTACAACGACGTTTAGAAAATGTTACACATCTGCTTGACATCATAGAAATAGCAGTCCTGTGATCAGTAAGTTAGTACGATGATTGCCAGGCTAATGTATTAAGTAAAGTGTCTATAATTATTGTGTGTGTGTGTGTGTGTGTGTGTGTGTGTGTGTGTGTGTGTGTGTGTGTGTGTTGTGTGTGTGTATGGCATGTTAGATTTGTATGGTATATATATTGTTACTAGTTGATATAATAATAATAATAATACACACACACACACATTAATAATAATAATAATAATAATAATAATAATAATAATAATAATAATAATAATAATAATAATAATAATAATAATAATAATAATAATAATAATAATAATAAACTACTGTTTAAGATAAAATCAGATGTTAAGTAAGGACATAAGGGGAACAGTCATAAACTTCGTCACCCCCTTCTCGCTAAAGCCAAAAGATACTGGTACAAAGTAATAAATCCCGTTACCCTTCTCATGTGTGTCAAAAGATGTTAAGATTAATGAGTCATTCTTCGAATTCATTGACTGTCCGTGATGGCATAGCAAATGCAGTTCTCTGATTATTATCCTTGAGCGTAACAAGATTACGTAATGTATAGGTGTCTGTAGAGAACAATTTACCAACCAATGTTCCAGTTGTGGACCTGCATGCAAAGTGATCGCACGCGTTATAGGTTTTGAGATCTATGGAATAATAATAATAAACACAATAATATTAATAATAATAATAATAATAATAATAATAATAATCACACACAATAAGTCATAATAATAATAATAATAATAATAATAATAATACACACACACACACAATATTTGTGCGGTTGTGTATAGTAAAGAATGAGATTGCTTATGATGACTTCTGCTGGTAAGTTGAAACTTTAATTTTAGTTACCTTGTTAATGGAATGCTGTATGTCAGTTAGGTTAGCATGAGATATATTTTTGTTTAGTATTACAATGTTAATGTAAAATTGACATTAATATTTTAGAGATATGTTTAAAAGTGTTGTATATTTTCATTTAACTTGAACGTTTGATATATTAACAACTACAACAACGTTTTAGGTATGTAAAACATATAATTAATAAAAATTGACTTGAATCAATAGACTAATAGATCAATAGATCAATAGATCAATAGATCAATAGATCAATAGATCAATAGATCAATAGCGGATGGTAGGAGGGTGGCTGGATGTAGTTTGATTAACTGATTTACTGATTTACTGCTTTAGGGTGTATGTAAAAATGAAAATTTTTTAAGTTATAAACATAAAAAGAATAAATTTTTAGTAAAAACAAAATGCTTTTAAAAAAAAAACAAACAAAATAAATAAAAGTTTTGTGCTTGTTATACAAAATATGACTTGACTCAAAGATCAATAGACTAATAGATCAATAGATCAATAGATCACGGTTGGGTAGGAGGATGGCTGAATACAGTTTGATTTACTGATTTACTGATTTACTGCTTTAAGGTATGTAAAAATGCAAATTTTTTAAGTTATAAACATGAAAAGAAAGAAATTTTAGTTAAAACAAAATAAATAAAAGTTTTGTGTTATATTATACAAAAATATGACATTTCTTGAATCAATAGATCAATAGATCATTAGATCAATAGACTAATAGATCAATGAAAGATAGGAAGGTGGCTGGATACAGTTTGATTAACTGATTTACTGATTTACTGCTTTAGGGTATGTAAAATGCAAATTTTTTAAGTTATAAACATAAAAAGAATAAATTTTTTTAGTAAAAACAAAATGTTTAAAGAAAACAAAACAAATAAATAAAAGTTTTTGAGATATGTTATACAAAATATGACTTGAATCAATAGATCAATAGATCAATAGATCAATAGATCAATAGATCAATAGATCATGGAAGGATAGGAAGGTGGCTGGACGGCAGTTTGATTAATTGATTTATCATTGATTTACGTTTAGGGTGTGTAAACATAACAATTTTTAATAGAAAATATGTGACTTGAATCAATAGATCAATAGATCAATAGATCATTAGTTCAAGGATGGACAGGAGGCTAGGGGCTGACTTTACTGATTTACTGATTTACTGCTTTAAGGTATGTAAAAATGCAAATTTTTTAAGTTATAAACATAAAAAGAATAAATTTTTAGTAAAAACAAAATGTTTAAAGCAAATAAAACAAAATAAATAAATTTTTATAGTAAAAACATAATGTTTAAAGAAAACAAAACAAAATAAATAAAAGTTTTTGTGTTATGTTATACAAAATATGACTTGAATCAATAGATCAATAGATCAATAGATCAATAGACAATGGATCATGGAAGGTGGCTGGAAGGCAGTTTGATTTACTGATTCACTGGATACAGCTGGATTTACTGATTTACTGATTTACTGATTTACTGATGGAATGATTAAGGGTATAAAATGAATATTTTAAGTTATAAACAGTCGCTAATTGTATAATAAAACAAAACAAAATAAATGAAAGTTTTTAAAATATATAGATTCTTTTGAATAAAATAAATAAAACTAAATAAAAGGTAAATAACATTAACTTTTAACAAAATATACTTGAAACTTCACAAATTTAGAAACGAAATGTATTAAATATGAACGACCTTAGGAAATTCCTAGACATGTCGGCAATTGACTATATATATATATATATTTATATATATATATATATATATATATATATATATATATATATATATTATATATATATATATATATATATATATATAGTTATTAATAGTGAGTTAGTTAGTTAGTTGTTATTAGTTAGTTAGTTAGTTGGGGGTTAGTTAGTTAGGTTAGTTTTAGTTAGTTAATAGTTGTGTTAGTTAGTTGCTTAGTTAGTTAGTTAGTTGTGTTAGTTAGTTAGTTTAGTTAGTTAGTTAGTTAGTTAGTTAGTTAGTTAGTTAGTTAGCCAGTTAGTTAAAGGCTGTGCCAGTTAGTTGAATAGTTGTTAGTTGTTGTTAT
Source organism: Trachelipus rathkii (assembly GCA_015478945.1). NCBI lineage: Eukaryota > Metazoa > Arthropoda > Malacostraca > Isopoda > Trachelipodidae > Trachelipus > Trachelipus rathkii. The sequence goes on from JABUQX010014451.1 coordinate 3,819, forward strand.
AGTTAGTTAGTTAGTTAGTTAGTTAGTTAGTTAGTTAGTTAGTTAGTTAGTTAGTTAGTTAGTTAGTTAGTTAGTTAGTTAGTTAGTTAGTTAGTTGCTTAGCTAGTTATTAGTTAGTTGCTAAGTTGATGGCAGTGAAGTCATATATGTATGTATGTATGTATGTATGTATGTATGTATGTATGTATGTATGTATGTATGTATGTATGTATGTATGTATGTATGTATGTATGTATGTGTTTATGTATGGCGTAGCCACCGGTGTTGAACTGTATTCTTGCTAGTGCAAAAATAAAGAACAGGTGTCAATTACAAGAACATCTGGTGCTTTGTTCAACTTACCCTATGTATAAACGTCATAAATTTTTTAAAACTGTCATTTAAAGGTAATTAAAATCCTTTCTCTCCCCTCATGGATTCCCATGCCCATTTAGTTGTAACAAAAGCTTTTGTCTCTCTCCCCTCTGTATAAAAGATAATTAATCTTTTTTTCCCAAGTCTCTCTCCCTCGTGGATTCCCACGCCATTGTTATTTAACGTTATAATTAGCAGCTGATACCTTACCCCTTTAGGCTTAACTGATAATTCCTTTGTCAATAGCTTAGTCCCCTTCTTAAAAAAGTCATAAATTTTTACTCTTGTCATCTTAAACGATAATTAGATTTTCTTTCTTTGTCAATATCTCCCCTTCTACAACCCTCCTTCTATTTCCCACCCTTCTATCCTGTATTCTTGTTAGTGCAATATTTTTAAAATCAGTTGAAGGCGAGCGACAGGACTGAGAGGACGTACGGCAACACCAACTCCGACAGAGGCAGCGCGGCACCGACACCGGCGAAACGACGAAATAATTTACATACGTATGTATGTGCGCGAACGCGTGTATGTTTGTATCTTTCCAGGCATAAGTACAGTATACGCATATATATATATATATATATATGGTTATTGTTATTATATTATTATATATATATATATATATATATTATTAGTTAGCAGAAGAAAGAAGAGTTATATATATACTTAAATCTTATGTTTAAAAATATATCAATATATATATATATAAGTATTTTATTATTAATTTATTTTTATGTCTATATATATATATATATATAAATATATATATATATATATATATATATATATATATATATATATATATATATATATATATATATATATATATATATATATATATATATATATATATGTTATATATATGCGTGTGTGTGTGTGTGTGCGCATGCGTGTGCGTATGTGTGTATTCTCTCTTGCATGAACGTATTTTGTAAAACATTCATGTGTATGTTTATATATATATATAGTTATATTAATTTATATATTATTATATATATATATATATATATATATATATATATATATATATTCTATTTATATATACATATTTTAATTCTTTTTATCTCTAATTTTAATTTTCATTTAATTTTTAATTCTTTTAATTTTTTAATTTTAATTTTAATTTTAATTTTAATTTTTATTTTAATTTTAATTTTAATTTTAATTTTAATTTTAATTTTAATTTTAATTTTATTTTAATTTTTAATTTTTAATTTTAATTTTAATTTTAATTTTAATTTTAATTTTTTCCAGTTTCCAGTTTCAGTTCCTGGAAACCAATTACTTTCTCTTAGGGTTCCTGGAATCCTCCAGATCTCCAGGATTTAGGATTCCAGTCCCCTTCAAAACCGTACCCCCACTACTATGATCCTAAATTTATGAAACAGAAAGGTACACAAGCTTTCTTTGTAATGGTGAATTTTCATATATAATTTAATTAATATAAACAAAAAGTAAAAGAAATTGATATATTTTTGGGCTTCACACCTACATTATAAAATGAGTAAGCTTAGAAAATTTATTTCAGTTTAAATTTGATGTATCTACGTAAAGTTTGTAGAGTGAACGTAGAGTGTAGACGCCTCTGACACTTTTTTAATTAACGAATACCGTAGGGTGGGATACATCGTTGCCCTATGCACGGCAGACCACCCGCGGACTACCGCGGGCTTCCAGCAACACCGGTGCCTAAATTAAATGAATTCTTTTTTCGCACAACAATGAAAGAAGGCAATCTTAGCGTAGGTAAATAATTCTGAGATAGCATTACCAATCATTCGGCAATTAATTTTATCGTCCCCTCGAGCCCATCAGCGATTACATATATATACATATTATTATTACATATATATATTATTATTATTATTATTATTATTATTATATATATATACATATATATTATTATATTATTATTATTATTGGAGTTATATATATATATATTTTTATATATATTATTATATTATATATTTCATATATATATATATATATATTATATATTATATAGTTATACATATATACATACATATATATTATTATTATTATTATTATTATTGTTATTATTATATATATATATTATTATTATTATTATTGGTTATTACATATTATTATTATTATTACATATATACATATATATACATATATTACATATACATATATATATATATTCTTTCTGAATCTTGTCCTAGAACAGGAATAGTCCTTCCAAACATCAAAAACCTGTTTTGCATGATCTCTGCTCAGAAAGATGGTGGAAATATGCCGCTTGATATTTCGGAAAAAGAAATATATATAGGTTATATATATATATATAGTATATAAGAGTATATATATGCATATATATATCTCGATATATAAATATATATATATATATATATATATATATATATATATATATATATATATATATATATATATATATATATATATATATCAAGTTTTCAAAAAGTACTTGTACTTGTAACTGTACATAACTTTCAAATACATTGTCTGTTGTAATAGCGATAGTATAATAAAAATGAGAGTCGATTATGGATCCTCTGTTGGAATAACATAATGAAAATGGTAGTATAATGATGAAAAGCTCTGTAAATGTATAAGCTATGTTTGTATAGTTGGATCAACGAAGATTTGATGCGTACTACTTACAAGGATGAACTAGGGTAGTGTCGGTGCCAATATACAAGGTATCCCAGGGAGTAGTTTTGATTTAAATGAATGAATGATCAGCCAAGGATTTCGTTGATCTTTGTGTTTGAAGACCTACTTCTAGACTCTAAAATTACTAATGGTCCTCCTGTTAAAGACGTTTATCTGTATATACTTGCTCAAACTGTATTTTAAACCAGTCTAAGGAATTCCTAGATATAGGAATTATTATTATGTTGAATCTCATACTCATTCTCCATTTTTATATAATTTATCAGAATGCAGTGGATTTAACCTAGATCATTTCTGATTGTTCCATTCGATATAACGAGACTTTTACCCCAAAATCGATTTTTAAATCGTCTTTCTACATGATCTGGTTGGCTTAATACATTGAAAAACATAATCGAAAGAAAATCATTACTATTATTTGACATTCGATGAATCGCGGTGTTAGGGCCCAGAAATCTATCGGAATGCCAGATTTAGCTGATTTGCTTCGGTGTATCAATCTGGCACCCTTAGGATATTTTAGCCCCTTTTTGCCTATTTTACTTTTCGGAATACTTAGCTTTATTTAGTTTTTTGGCTGACATCACAAATGACAATAAACTTCTTAGCAAATATTGCATTGCAACATTGTCTTTTAGGTCGTTTTTAGTATGTTTTTATGGGTTTTCGGGAATGACGAGTTGATTGGGCGCATCCCCAAGTCGATTGGGCTACCCCGAGGCCCTAGCGCACAGCACAGCACCGTTAACCCTAACTCCTCCCTAATCATCTTTACTCCTCTTCAAACTTGGCACGCTGCCTGTTGATGGAGCCGTCTGAATGCCTGTCGCCGAGGTTTCGTGCCGCTACGCCCGAGGTTGGATGGGCTGAGCCCCAAAACCTGGAAATGCTCGTAGATAACTGAAATTTGGTGAGAGCATAGAAGAGAATGAATGAAACAGAGTCCAGAGTTTAAGTTAAGTGTCGGAGCCCATGAGCCCGAGTTTGCGCCGGAGCCGGAGCCGGAGCCGGAGCCGGAGTAGGAGCCAGAATGGAATTCTGGCTCTAATCACATAATGAGTCAAATTAGGTGTCTTTGTATATGTTTTTAATGGCATATATTCAGATTTTTTTTTTTTTTAGAATCGTCAAAGGTGCCTGAGGGCCCCCTGGAAAGGATCCACAATGAAAAGCACCGAGTGCATGAAAGGGGAAGATTGAGAAAGGAAGATTGAGAAAGGAATAAGGTCTCATATGACGGAGAAAATGAGCTATAGCAGGAGCACTGAGCCAGATGCGGCGCCGGTGCTAGAGCTGGAGCAAGAAGAAAAGCACAGAGGAGGACGAAGGAAGATTGAGGAAGGAAGAAGATGAAATTTCAAGTGTCTGAGCAAATGATTCACTGTAGGTGTCTGCACCGGCACCGGTGTGAGGCCGGTGTGGTACCGATTTAGTAAACATGTACTTAACACCATAATATTGGTGTCTTTATATATGTTTACAACAACGTAGATTCCTAATATAAGAGTTTCAGAACTCTCAAGGGTGTCTGGGGGCCTCTGGAGGGGGAACCAACTGAACAAAAGAAGAATTGCACAGAATGCATAGGAGAATGCAGAATTACGAATGCAAAATGACGAAGAATGATGATGATGATGATATGATATGATGATAGATGGTAATCTCCCCATTTGAGATGGGCACCGATCCCCAAAACGGGGTTTTGCCCTTAAAATGAAATTTTAAAGGGTAATAAGTTATAAATACATAAACGATTGCTCTAGTTGCAACAGCCCAATGTTGCATATATATATATATATATATATATATATATATATATATATATATATAAACAAAAAGTATATATATATAAATATATATACAAATTAAGTTGTTGTTCTTTTTACTTAAGAATAAATGTTATAATCTGGATGTTTTATTTTTTTTTTCATTTGTATATTATTATTATTATTAAGGTTATTGTTATTATTATTATATATATGAAGAGATAGCATATATTGGTTATTATTATTATTATTATATAGTTATTATATATATTATTACATATATATATATTATTATTATTATTATTATTTGATATATTATATATATGTTATTAAATTTCTATATATATTATATTATTCTTATTAAATATATCTTATATATATAAAGAAGAAGAAGAACATGAAAATTATTATGCAGACTATTATTATAGATATCTATTATGCTATTATTGTTAATCTTACCACCATTTTGTATGTTATGTGTGTGTGTGTGTGTGTGTGTGTGCGTGTGTGAAACTTAACACAGAGAGCTTAAGCGATATTCTCTTAGTCGTTCGCAATGGTTGTCAAATGTTGCACAAAATATGAAACTGAGCACAATTATGCACCACGGACTAAGTATTTGCCGTACAGTCTAACGTAATCTATCATTACCTAGCCTGGACTAAATACATCACCCTAACATTGTCTAACGTAACCTGACTCATATAACTTTTTAATTACGGCATCTCTCTCTCTCTCTCTCTCTCTCTCTCTCTCACACACACACACACACACACACACACCACACACCAACACAGACACACACACACACACACACAGACACACAAACACACACACACACTCTCTCTCCCCTATCTCTCTCTCTCTCTCTCTCTTCCTCTCTCTCTATATATATATATATATATATATATATATATAGTATATATATATATATATATATATATATATATATATATATATATATATATATATATATATATATATATATATATATATATATATATATAGACACATTGTCTTATCTGACCTAGCTGGTTATTCTTAACATCTCTAGGTACATCAGCACTAACGTCTTGCTGTGATGTTTTCATTTCTATATGTAACTCATATTCTTCTGCACACATACACATTAATTATTATAGATACACTTTACCTATTACATATTTTCAGTTCACATGGTTGTTATTTCTTTATCATCATGCAGGTGTGTATCGTTTCCTTAATGTCATTGACCAACATTTTTATTTTAATATATTTTTATTTTAAATGCTAAGACATTTATATTTTTCAAATATTCAATATTTCCTTTTTTTATAATTTCATGTTTTTATTTTCTTTGTTAAGATTTTATTTGTTATGTTTATATTTTGTTTAAAGTTTTTTTTTTTTTAAGACTTTTTATTTATAAAATTTTATTTATTTTCTTAAAAAGTTTATAAAACATTTTGTTTTTCACTAAAATTTTAAGAAATTTTATTAAAAATGTACTTTATTGGTCCTAAAGCTGTGAAGCAATAAAACAGTGGCGCAAGAATCAAGCCCACCTCTATACCCCATGCCATTCCATTCCTTGCTTTATTGACTTACTGCTTTACGTCATATTTTTGCCATGTTTTAAGTATAAACACAACACATTAAGTTCTTTTATATGAACATACCATATAATTTATTGAAAACATTTTCTGTTTTTACTAAATTTTCATTCTTTTTAATTAAAAATAGCAATTAGTCACTTACATTTATATTACTCATTTAACGTTAACTAAAAATATTTTAAAGTTTTTAAATTTCAATAAATAAATTTAACAAAAAACATTGTCTTTGAGGAAAGAATTTATTATTATTATTATTATTATTATTATTATTATTATTATTATTATTATTATTATTATTATTATTATTATTATTATTATTATTATTATTATTATTATTATTATTATTATTATTATTATTATTATTATTATTATTATTATTATTATTATTATTATTATTATAATTATTATATAATTGTTATTAGCATAATTATTAAACTTCGATTCTCAATTCGTATCTATACTTGGAAATTAAATTATATATTCTCTCAAATCATAGGGTTGGACGTGTGGGTAAAAGGTCAGGGATTTCCTCTAGAAATAATAGGAAGCATCAAAATGATTTTAGGATTTAACTAATTTCGTAACATGATGCAATACCTTTCACTACTGGTATATATATATATATATATATATATATATATATGTTATTATTATATATATATATATATATATATATATATATATTATTTATATATATATATAGGTATATATAGTTATATATATATATATATATATATATATATATTTATATATATATATATATATATATATTATTACATATTATTTCTAGAGTATATATATTAATATTACATATTATTATTATTATTGGTTATTATTATTATTGTTGGTTGACTGGGTTATATTAGCTGAGTTATTATTATTATTATTATTATTATTATTATATTATTATTATTACATACATATATATATATTATTGTTATATATATATATATTATTATTATTAATATGTTATTATATATTATTATTATTATATATATATATATTATACATATTATTATTATTATTATTATTGGTTATATTATTTATTATTACATTATATATTATTATTATTATTATTATGTTACATATATATATACATAAGTATACATATACATATATTATTGTTGGTTTTCATATTACATCTATATATATAATATACATACATGCTATTATTATATTATATTGATATTATTGGTTATTATATATTATTATGCTAGATATTGTTATTATTATTATATTATTATTACATATTATGAGTAGCATATTGAGTTATTGATATTACATAATATATGTTATTATTATTTCATATATTATTATTATTATATATTATTATTATTATTATTATATTATTAGTTTATATATATTATACATATATATTATTATTATACATATTACATATTATTATATATATATACATATATATTATTATTATTACATATTATTATTATTACATATTACATACATATATTATTACATGATATTACAGCATACATATTACATATTATTGTTATTATATATATATATTATATATTAATATTATTATTATACTATACATATATTGTTGTTAATATATACAAGAGCTGTTATATTATTATATTTATTATTACATATTATTATTATCATCATGTATACATATTATATTATTATTATTATTTATATTATTATTATTATTATTATATATACATATATTATATTATTATATATTATTGTTACATATATTATTATTATATTATTATTATTATTATTATTGGTTACTCATATTACTCATATTATTATTATATATTATTATTATTATTATTATATATATACATATTTATTATTGTTGCTATTATATATTATTATATACATATATTATTATTATTACATATATATATATATATATTATTACATATTGTATTATTATTATTATTATTATTATTGTTGGCTATTATTATTATTATTATGCTGGTTGGCGGTGCTATTACTACACGTAGAAATCGATCTATAGGCGTTCCTGCATCCCATATTACACAATACATACATACATATATACATACATTCATACATACTGCTGCATTATTGTTATGTGTTACATATTATATATATTATATATATATATATATATTATTATATATATTATTACATATATATATTATTATTACATATTACATACATATACATATATTATTATTGTTATATTATATTATTATATTGTTATTATTATATATATTATATATATATTATTATTATTATGTTGTTATTATTATTATTAAGGTTATTACATATATATTATTATATATTGTTCTTATATATATATATATTTTATATTTGTATATATATATATATTACTATATATATATATATATATATATATTATTACATATATATATTATATTATATATATTATTATATTATTATTAATATCATTATTATTAATGTTTAGATTATTATTATTATTATTGGCACTTTCCCTTTAAAAGGATGTTACATAAAAATATCAGATATCGAAATATCGCTGAACACTAATCGCCTACCCATGCACTGTGACGTGTTAATTTAAACTCCAATAGAAGAAGAGAAAAAGTTGCCAAATGTTGCTTTTTATATCATGTTAATTTTTATATGTTAATTTTGTTTTAATTTTTTTTTTATTTATTTTATTAAGGGGCTCGAGCCGACGGAGGGACAGAGGGGGGGACGAAGTCCCCCCCGTCGTCCCCCGCTGAGGCCGAGAGACCCTGACTCTTTGACATCTTTGCTATTTAATCTTGGGTATTCCTTTAGTGTAAAAAAAAAAAAAACTTTTTGTCAACCTTCACGCTTTATTGCCTTGAAATAATCGAAAAAAAAATCGATTACATCGCTCGTTCGATATATATCGGTTAACATCCTTTTAAAGGGAAAGTTCCTATATTTGTATATAGGTCTTCATATAACTTATTATATAGTTAGCGAAATATTTAACATAGCAAGTGAATATGGCTACATCGCCTGTAATGGTGATCTGGCACACAGCCCTGTATAGATTTGGCAACAGCTTATGTAAGGGTGATCTGTCAGAACTGTACAGACTCAGAGACTGTGTGTATAGAAAGCAGAAAATCGGCAGCTATTCATCCTTACGCAAGAACTCTTAGGAACATCTTAAGAAGCTGTAGGTAGATCATGCATTATCTTAAAAAACTTTTCACACCTATTCAAAAGAGTATTTTACAAGTCATTGCTTATTCTGCATTGTAGGTGCTTTATTTGTTATTAATAAAATATATTCTCATTTAAAAATATGCTGTAACATATCGGAGTAGATATAAAAACTTATTTAAAGAAATTAAACACATTATCAGATAAAAATGAAGAGTGTGTTTTGTAATTTGTTATCACACCTTAATTAAAAGGGTAAGCATTCATATATATATATATAAATATATATATATATATATATATATATATAGAGAGTTATATATATATATATATATATATATATATATATAGTTAGAAGATATAGTATATATATATATATATATATATATATATATATATATATATATATATATATATATATATATATATATATATATATATATATATATATATATATATATATATATATATCAGGGTTGTAGAGTCGGATTCGGATTCGGATTCGGAGTCAGGGAGTAGGTAATATTGAAGAGAGTGGAGTCGAAGTCACGGAGTCAGGGAGTCGGTAATTTTGAAGAGAGTGGAGTCGGAGTCGGAGTCTGTAATTTTGACGAGAGTGAAGTCGGAGTCGGAGTCGGTAATTTTCAAGATAGTAGAGTTAGTCAGAAAATTTTGAACTGACAAAGCTATGAATTGTGACACTGTGAGGGACTTCAATAACTTCATACAAGTTCACTGACTTGCGACTTCAACAGCACAAAATGCAATTGCAAACTTCGAAGTTTTTTAACATGCACCTTATGTTTCAATTTGGATTATATTCTAATAAATTCAACCTTCAACCTTATGCCATCGATATTTAAGATGATGAAGAAATAAAAAACTCCATGGTACGAAAAGAAATTTCTTATTGACAATGATATTCTACTAGCTGCTGTTTATGTTGATCCTATCTACAGGGTAAGCATAACTGAAGATCAACAACCAAAAGCTGAATCTGCACTTTGCAACGTGGCCATTTGAATTAAAGGGTTGCAGGAAGTTCAAGAAGGAATGGATACATTTGAACATATTGTAAGTGATGAAACTACAACTATCCCCATTACTACCTTCTCAAGCAATTTTTCAGAAAGCTCAGATGAGAATGAAAAGCTTCTAGATATTAAAGAGCTTAGTTGGAAAGCTTCGACTGGTTTAAGAAAAAGGTCAAGGTCCTTCCTCATCCTTATACACAATATTCCATAACTTCAAAAAATTTTCTTTGCTGCATTATTTAAAAGATGTTGAAAAACTTGTATAACTTCGAAGCCTAAATTAGAAGAGGCAATCAAAAAGTATCCAGACATTGTACAAGCTACAATTGCTGTTACTGCTCTACCTCCAACTCAAGTTAGCGCTGAATGGCTTTTTCTGCTCTTTGCATTATAAAATCAGACCTAAGAGGAAAAATGAAGGAGGACCTGGCAGATGCTATTTATTTTTAAGAACCACTAATTCATCACAGTAGATTTAATACTTAGATGTAAGTTCACATAACTAGGTAAAGAAAGCTATATATATATATATATATATATATATATATAGCATAGTTATATATATATATATATATATATATATATATTATATATATATATATATATATGTATAGCAGAAGAAGAAGTATATATACATATATATATATTATTGTTATTGTATATATATATATATATATATATATATATATATATTATATATATATATATATATATATTTATTATATTATATTATATTATATATATATATATTATTATATATATATAAAAATATATATATATATAGTGAGTAATATATATATTTATATATATATATATATATATATATATATATATATATATATATATATATATATATATATATATATATATAATATATACAAGTCGTAGAAGCCTGTGGAAGCCCGTCATGTGGGTTCAACCCACCCATGAAATTATTTAAGTTTTCTAAATTTTTGGATGGCTTAAACCTCTTAATTATAATTTTTAATAATAATAAAATAATAGTTAATCAAAGCAAATTTAGTATATATTTTTTATTAATAGAAATGAGGAAACATTTGTAGTTGGTGAATATTTCTTAGTTTAAGTGGCTGTTGTTATATAAACATAAATATATATGAGTTATAGCATAGCATATACAGTTATATATAGCGCGCGTATGGTTGTTAAGTTATTACATATGAAAGAAGAGCAGTATATATATATATATATATATATATATATATATATATAATATATGGTTAGTCTGAAGAAGTTACTGTTACTGAAAATAAGAATAGTACAAGAAAACTGATACCATATATGAATCAGCGTATGAATTTGTATGGAAAATGCAAAAAAAATTTAATTTTTATTTTATTTTTTTATATCTCCAAAACCACGATAGATAGGTAGAAAAAAACTAATAACATATATGAAATCAGCGTATAAAATTCTTTAGGGGGCTCGAGCCGACGGTGGGGACAGAGGGGGATGTTTCATACCCCGTAGGGAGGGGCGGAGGAACCCCGCGACACCCTAAATACCAAAGAGCGGGGGTTCCGGAGACCCTCCCCGGAGGGGGGGAAATAGTCCTACCCTGTCGTCGTACCCCAGGAGGCCGAGACCCTGACTCCCTGCATAATTACCCTTGGAGTATTCTTTAGTTTAAAAAAATCTTTTTTTAATACATATTTCATACGCTGATTCTAAATATGTTATCAGTTTTCTTGCACCCATCGTAGTTTTGGAGATATAAAAATAAAAAAAAAAAAGTAAAAATTTTTTTGCATTTTCCATACAAATTTCATACGCTGATCCTAAATATGTTATTAGTTTTCTCTTGTACCTATCTTAGTTCTCGAGATATCATGCGGGTAACTTTAGTTTCATATCTATATATATATATATATATATATATATATATATATATATATAAGTTATTATATATTATATATATATTATGTTGTTATTATATATTATTATATATAGAAGATATATATATATATATATATATATATATATATTATATATATATATATATATATTATATATATATATATATATATATATATATATATATATATATATTTAATGAATGAAGTCAGAGCATTTATCAGTGGGATTGAACTGACGCCCGCGCTGCTGAGGTGGTGAAATCGGCGTTTACTACTAAAGCATTCGACAACCCTCAAAGAACGCTTCAAACTTAGTTTTTAAAGCACCCGGTTTTCTCATCCCATAATTGCTGAGTACTCAAAGGCCTGGCCCCCATTTAAATCAAAGGCCTGGCCCCCATTTAAAAACTAAGTTTGAAGCGTTCTTTTTTGGGGACGTGGATGGCTTAGTGGATAAAGCGCCGGTTACTGGTACCTCAGCAACGCGGAGGTCCAGTGTTCGAATCCCGCTGATGAAGAGTAAAATCTTCTTTGACTCATTCATTTAAATGGGGGCCAGGCCTTTGAGTACTCTGCAATTATGGGATGAGAAAACGGGTGTTTAAAAACTACGCTTGAAGCGTTCTTTGAAAAATGCGAAAAATATAAATAATCTTTCAAATTAAAAATCCAAAAGTTCAATGAAAATGAAAGAAATATTCTTTCAAAATAAAAAAAGCAAAATGATAAAAAGGAAAATGATAATTGAAAAATGCATCTTGCTCTTTTCGCATATTTTAGGTGAAACAAAATACAGCTAAAGTTGATACAAAAATAGTTTTAATTATAAATTGTTGAACAAATAATGTAAATCTGCCCAATTCTTAATAATTATATAAACGGAAGCAGATGTTAAATAAATAGTCATCATCTCTGCAACGGATAATGGGCTTCTTTTTTCTGCACAACTCTATGATGATGGTCTAAAGCAGGACATTCCTATTCCGTCCCGTGGCGTGCTGTATTGTAAAGAAAGAGATACAAGTGATTTTGAATGCATTACCTAAAACAAAGAAAATGGATCACAACTCACCAATGATGTAAAGAATGATTACTTGAAGGCGACACATTCTGGGTGTTGAAAGAATATTTATCTCTCATCGGGGAAAGTTTGCGAAGTTTGTGACCCCCTTCCTCCGTTCTCAGCAATGTAGTTAAAGACGATTGTGACTCTGAAGAGCCACTTGATAAATGCAACTCCGAAGAGTTACTTGATAAAGGCAACTCCGAAGAGTT
>JABUQX010014451.1:22500-37500 GCA_015478945.1 Trachelipus rathkii
TGCTGTTCACATCCATGTGAAGTACAACACATTAGAAACTTTATGGCATATCGAATGCAACTATATGTTATTTTAGATTGCCCAGACCGACTACTATTTTAATAGAAAAAAAGTAGAAAAGTTTTTCCAGACACAAAATGGATAAAACTCTCACGAATGGGCGAAACAAGGTTGGTGGAAAATTTCGATGAATTGTTACGATCTAATGAAATTTTTCAAGCATTGTTGAAGCTTAAGAGGAGCTTAAATGAATCAAGATATTAAACCTTTTTCAAAAAACTTAGACCTTTTCAAGTCTGTAAGTAAAATCAAATCTGTTATAACTTTATTCTCAAACACACTTCCATTATGTATTACATTGCATTCTCCATAATTGGTGGCAGAAACTGCTGTTAATTATTTTGAAAATGTGATGTTTGTTTAGAAAAATTTTCAAGCAAACATCATCGAAACATTTTCAAACATTTTGGAAGCTTCAACAGAACTTCTGCTTTCTGATAATGAAGAAATGATAATGCCTCTTGTGAGAATCAATTAAAATGAAAATGATTGATAGTCCATAGTTATTAATTTTTGTAAAGTTACTCATTTCATCGATATCTATTCAAAATTTTGCTAATTTTGTAAATAAATTTGATCTAGGCAGTCATATTTAGATTGTTAAGGATTTTAGCATTTACCTCATAAAACGTGAATTCCAAAAAATATTTCTCAACTCTGAAAAGGCTCAAAACATACTTTTTCAGTTCAATAGGAGAAGAAAACCTAACAGAACTTGCTTTAATGAGTGTTCATCATAGCTTCACAATATTAACAAAGGAAGTTATCAATCATTTTGTTGTTATGAGATCAAAATTAAGAATTTTTAATGAATAAAATGATATCATTTTTTTTTATTTTCAAATTACTATTAATGTTACATTATTTTTATTCCCTTTCATTGAAGTAATATATATATATATATATATATATATATATAAAGAATATATATATATATATATATATATATATATATATATATATATATATATATATATATATATATATATATATATATATATAATACATATATATATATATAGATATATATATATATATATATATATATACATATATATATATATAGATATTATATATATATATAAGAAAGATATATATATATATATATATACAGGCGGTTATATATATATATATATATATATATATATATATATATATATATATGTTAGGGATGTGCCGAATATGAAAAATGAATACCGAATATTCAAAAGTATTCGGCCGAATACTGAATATTCGGCCGAATAATCAATTCCTTCGCTATTCGACCGAATAGTTATTTCAAAGTTCGGTCATCCATTTAGGGAAAAATGAAGAAACCTACACTGGTCAACAACGAATGCGAAATTTTTTCTTGCATACAATTTTGTGACAGAGATATAGTAATTCGGAGGTGCTGATTATATATATTCTCCGATTTGCTGTATCACATCCCGCTTTCGTGAAATCATGGATCCCTATTTTTGCCATTCCCTAGGAATGACAAAATTCATGTGCGCACTACGTAGGCTGTATAGACGTTACCTTCCGCATATATCTACAGTAACAGCAAGTTTACTGCGGTCGATATTCGGGAAGCATGTGGTAACTTTAGTACGTCTACATATATGGATGCCAATGACCTGGATGATGTCTATCATCCATCTGAAACACAGTCGGATGGTCCGTCACTGTTCACCCAGGGTGAACTGAACGATCTTGTATGAGAGTTGTATTTGCCGAAGTTGTCCTGAGCTGTTGGCTTCGAGGTTGCATGAAAAATGACTACTTGACCATGGCACAAGAGTAACATTTTATCGTAATAGAGAAGCAGAGCTGCGGAGGCTCTTCCAGTCAGATGATAACCTTGTGTATTGCAGTGAAGTTGCAGGCCTACTACTCGCTATGGGACTCCCAGCATACGATGGTGAGTGGCGACTGTTTATTGACACTTCCAAGAGCAGTTTAAAGTGTGTGTTGTTACACAACGGCAACAGGTATGCTTCGGTTCCAGTAGGGTACTCGGTACGGATGAGAGAGGAGTATGCAAAAATCAAAAGTTTGGAGAGGCTACAATATCAAGTACATGGATGATAATATGCGTCGACCTCAAAAGGGTAAACATTTTGCTCGGTCAGCAAGCAGGTTTCACCAAATATCCCTGCTTCCTGTGCTATTGGGACAGCCGGGCGGCAAAGGATCACTGGACCAAAAGAGAATGGCCACCGAGGGAAACCTTGACGCCAGGTGACAGGAACATCGTAAGTGAACCACTTGTACAGAGAGAAAACATCATCTTACCTCCACTACACATAAAACTTGGTTTGATGAAACAATTTTGTGAAGGCTGTGGACCATGATGATGAATGCTTCGCTATATGTGCTCAACGTTTCCTGGTCTGAGCGACGAGAAGAAATTGGGATATTTGATGGCCCACAATACGGACACTTCTCCGTGATGCTGCCTTTGCTACAACAATAACTTGTGCTAGAGGCAAGAGCGTGGAATGCTTTTTCAGATGTAGCACAGAATTTCCTGGGGAACAGGAAAGCACCACTAACATTGTACAGAAACTGCTAGACAGTTTTCATTCTCATGGATGTAATGGGTATAAAGTTGCACTACTTACATTCTCACCTAAGAAAAATTCCGGATAAAACCTGGGCGATGTTAGTGATGAGCAGGGTGAACGCTTCCATCAAATCTAAAGTTCATGGAAGGACGTTACCAGGGCAAGTGGGATATCAATATAATGGCCGACTATTGTTGGAGCTTGATGAGGGATATTCCAGACGCTATGCACAGTAGATCGTCTACGAAGAGAAAGTTACTACCATCGTAGGTATGTTTACATTAACTCAACCCTTTCTTCTATTACATTCATTGTTGTCCCATATTACTTTTATTCATAGTTGTATATATGTTTAACATATTTATCAAAGACATATATCAGTATCATTGTCATTACTGCTTTTCCCTTCATATATTCACACAGCATATATATATATATATATATATATATATATATATAGTATATATATATATATATATATATATATATATATATATATAGAGATATATATATATATATATAGATATATATATATATATATATATATATATATATCCCAACAATTGTGATAGACCTCTTGAAAAAAGGTAAAAATCATAGTAATTTTTGCATAAATCTGTGTTACTAATTTAATATCTCAGCTAAATAATTGTAGATATAGGATATGCAAAACCTAGATTAGCATTTTTGGAATCAGCACATCAATAATCAATTGCGAAACCCCGTCCAAGAAATTTCATGTTTACCAGTGTTATATACAAAGTAATAAAACAAAAAGTAAATAACTATTTTTTATCTATAGCAAACCATTCACATATTAAAAATAATTTAATGAAAATTGAAAAGTTTAGTTAAAGATATTAAACTAAATTTCATTTGAATAAGCTCTAAGGTTAAATGACAACATTAGCAGTTCTCCATTTTCAGGGGATAACCTTCTTGTGGCTTCATAAATATTTTCTCCTGTTCTAAATATTCTTTCACTTTCTGACTGATGACGGTGGAGCTGAGAGGTATTTTATTGCTAGTTCAAATTCATAAAACTATTTGCAGTGTTTTTCCACCAATTGAAGGGAATATCATTGTCTTCACTGGTCAAAGTAGGCAAACTTATATATTTGTTTATTTCTTGATGTAATTCCTTATGTAGCCTTTTACTTTTATGTACAATAATCACATCGTCAGAAGAATGGAACTTTCTTTTTCACTCTCACTTTCTTTTCTGTATGACGATTTTGATGCCACAATTTCTTTAAAACAATCCATTAAAGAAGTGAAAATGGAACCTTCAGCTTCACTTTTCCCACTACGTGAATCATCAGCAGAAGAGTCAGAGCTAAATTTTCATGCATTTCTTTCCATGCCTCAACGACCATATTTTATACTGATTCATCTTGATTCATGTTGAAAAATTTGTTTGAATCGCAGATCTAAGATAGCTACACACAAAGATTTTATCACATAGAAACTTAGATAGTCTTTTTCTACTGATTTAGCTCCTCAACGAGTGTAATTATTCCACTGAAGCTTTTGCTTTAATAGCCTTATTTATAAAATTAGATTGCTGGTTAAAATGTAAGGGATCACTTACACTGTTACTCACGTTTAATGCTATTAGTGAGATATCAAATGGTCTGGCAATGAATAATTTGCCACTGTTCAGTTACTACTTTTCCACGTACCAGTGTTATATGGATAAGGGAACTTTTTGTTCAAACAATCTTTTTAAGCATATCATAAGTTCTGTTCCAGCGTAGAAACGTCTTGAATTAATTTATGCTGTTTGGACATTCAGCTGCATCTGTAAAGTTTTAAGCTTTGCAACTGCCGTTGCTGAATGGTGAAAATGAGAGGATATGCTTCTGCAAGTAAATAAAATATCTTTAACAGACTTCTGACATAATATGGAATCTTCAATGCATAGTTGCAACATGTGAATAAAACATGAAATTGATAGCAAGCCACTCTCCCTTATACCAGCTACCATGTTTGGTCCATTATCCCGTATCACTAAATTAATTCAATTTTTTTTGGAATATTGAAAAATATCAAAGGCCCTTATAGGATCTGACAAATGACAAAGATTTTTGCCATATTGGCTTCAAAATTTGGCTATATTTTTTATTTTTTTTTGAAAAATAAGTTTCAAAATTTCAATTTTAAATTGTTAGATTTATGTTATGTTTATTATATATATTGTTTATCTCTTTAAATATAGGTTTGTACTGAAAGCAGTTCCGAGGTATTTCATTCCAAAATTCCTTCCTTTTAATGAGGATCAACATCCTCAATATATATATATATATATATATATATATATATATATATATATATATATATATATATATATATATATATATATATATATATATATATATATATATATATATATATATATATATATCACCACCCACCTTCTCTCCCCAAGACTAAGGTGGGTAGCTTGCACTGGAAACAGAGAAGTAGTAGAAGAATATGACGAAAGTCGAAATGAAAGCGCAGCCTTACCGCCCCTTTTATACCTTTTAGTGAGAACAGGTCGAATTCAGAAAATCCACCCTAGAGCTTCACTGAATCGCGATGGACACCTCACCATGGCATCTCGTCAACGTAGGTTCATCCCTTGGCCCAGGTGGGCCACAACCATACTTCTTCACAAAACCCCGCCATTCACTCCTATTGTGCACCTTTCTTTTGCCTCTGCCAAACTCACATTTCTCTCCTCCAGGCATTCCTTTACTGACTCAATCCACTTTTTCCTCGGTCTCCCAGCCGGTTGATTCGCAGCACATTCACTACTATGCATTTGCTTAACCAACCGACCAAACCATCTCAACGTACTTTTATTTATTTTCACATTTATCCCTTTCTTCACACCACATAACTCTCTAATAAGCTCATTCCTCATTTTATCAATTCTTCTCACATCTAAGACACCCCTAAGATTGTCCATCTGAAAACATTGTACTTTAGATATATACCTCTTATTCCAAACAATAGTCTCACAACTATACATTAAACACAGGTAACAACATATATATATATATATTAATATTATTATTATTGTTGTTATTATTATTATTATTATTATTATTATTATTATTATTATTATTATATATATATATTATTAATATATATGCATATATATTATTATTATTATTATATATATATTATTACATATATATTATTATTATTATTATTATACATATTATTGTTATTATATATGAAGAGTTGATTACATATTATTGGTTATTGCTGTTGTTACATATGCCATATTGTTGTTACATATACACATGTTAGGCTATTGCTATTAAGGTTATTGGCTATTGTTGTTATTTATTGGCTATTATATTACATATATTATTACATATTATTATTATTATTTATATATTACATATATATTATATTATTATTATATTATATACTGAAAGAGCAGCTATATCAAAATAAATATTGTTATTATTATATATATATTACATATACATATATATAGTAAGTACATTATATATATATATGGTTGTTGTTATATATATATATATAAAGTATAGTTATATATATATATATATATATATATATATATATATATATATATATATATATATATATATATATATATATATATACATATATATCAAAATACACATAGCCCGTCTACTTAGCTTTTGACCACTTTTAGTCGTATAAAATTATACGAGGTACTTAAGCCGTTTTCGTTTTGGGGCAATATTCTTACGAATTCTTACGAAAAATAAGAACGTTCTCAAAAATTGTTCGTTTTGTCAAATTTTAAGAAAATTTGAGAATATTCTCACCAAACGTGGGCATTCTTTGACAAATTCCGTAAGACCGTTATTTCGCAATCTACTGGTACCATTCTTACCAAAATGTAAACAAAGGAAAATGATGGCGGAAAGCGGTCATGAAATTTTTTTCTTTATTTTTTTCTCTTTTTTTTGGAATCAATTTTTTTATTAATGACTTTAAGAGTAGTGAGATTGTGTCAAATATTTGTGTGATATCACAATTTTATTAATTATCCTTAAAATATTCAAAAACATGCAATGATAATGTTTTCACTACGTGGTAGGCCCGTTGAAGATGTTTCCTTGAATAAAAATGGCTTTAATTTTCAGCTTTGCCAATTTTTGATGAAAAGATGTTACAATTATGCACTTTTCATTGCTTTTTTTTGTAACATACTATATATATATATATATATATATATATATATATATATATATATATATATATATATATATATATATATATATATATATATATATATAATATATATATATATATATATATATATATACTCAAGTGTATATAATTAAAAAGTTACTAACGCCCACACGAAGTAATGGACGTGTTCTTAGGTTTTCTATGATACATAGATTAGGCGAAATGAATTTTTTTTTTTTTTACTGACCTGACCTGACCTAACCTAACCTAACTTAACCTAACCTAACCTAATTTCACCCCTAGAACAGGTAAAAAAAAAAAATTTTATTTCCCTAGAACATCTATTTCTATGTATCATAGATGCTACCTTTGAAATTTTTTTTTTGTGGGCGTTAAGTAACTTTGTTCATATATATATAGCATATATATATATATATATATATATATATATATATATATATATATATATATATATATATATATATATATATATATATATATATATATATATATATATATATATTACAAACACTGAAAATTTACCTTAAGAGTAAGGAAGAAAGTCTCCAAAAATCTAAAATATTCTGAAACATCATCATTATTCTTCCTTTTTATAATAATACCCTCCAAATCCTTGAAGTCCATCATAAGTGTTTCTACTTCTGCCCAACAGCTGACTTTTGTAATGTTTGTAAACAAGTTTATAAGAATAAGAATTCATTCGCGGTCGTTTTGGCACGAAACCGTTCTTAAAATGCGTAAGAATTTGTCTTATCGAGCGTAAGACAAAATCCTAAAACGAAAACGGCTTTAATAAAGTTAAAGAAAGGGCATTGTACTGCTATATAGATTCCTGCGTTTTTGTCGCTGGTGAAAATGATAAAGTTCCTGAAACAGGAAACTTTTTAGGTGAACTAACAGATGAAATAGCAGTTTATGGTCATGGAGCATAATGTGATTAGTTTGTATTTACCGGCCAGAAGTCTTATGCTGTTAGAATAAGAACTTCAGATAGAAATATAAAATATATCGTGAAAGCAAAAGGCCTTACAATTAATAAAGAAACAAAAGATACTATGAACCTCGAGAAGATGTTAAAGCTAGTGACTACCCACACCTCCGAAAATAGTGTAAGTCATGACGAATCATTGTATGAGAATATCAGATACAAAGATGTTACAGTAAAAGTTATGAACGAAATACTACAGGCCAATGATGATAAAGATGATATATACCAAGAACTGCCTCATGAGAAGGCTTATTTTTTAGATGAGTCACAGAACCCTGTTGCCGACTTAAACGGTGGTAACAGAGGTGGCTTATGCTACAACACCCCTATTACGATTTTTCAACCCGGGAAATATGGAGGAGTTAGTATTGGATCCGGTTCAAAAATGATGCAGCATACTGCTGATAAGCGCGTTTTTGTAAAAAAAAAAATAAATAAATAAAAAAACTCTTGTCCTACAGTATCCTATGGTTATAAGGGCACTTTATTACCTACTTAATATATATATATATATATATATATATATATATATATATATATATATATAATATATATATATATATATATATATATATATATATATATATATATATATATTATTATATATATATATTACATATATATATATTATTATTGTTATTATTATTATTATTATTATTATTATTATTATATATATATATATATTATTACATATATTTATTATTATAGTAAGTATATATACATGTTGTTGTTATATTATATTATATTATTGTTATTATATTATATATATAGCTATTATTGGTTATTATTGTTATTATATATATATTTATATAGCTATATATTATATATATTATATTACATATATTATTATTATTATTATTATTATTATTATTATTATTATTATGTTATATTACATATATATTATATATTATTATATATTATTATATATTACATATATATATTATTTGTGAAAGGTTGATAAATATAATTTAATACTACAAAAATTATATTTTGGGCTATATAAGATATTTATATATATATATTTATATATATATATTATTATATATATATATTATATATATATATTATTACATACATTAGCATATATATATATATATATATATAATATTATTATATATAAATTTTCTATAAAACAAATACTCTGTATAAATATAAATAATAAAATATATTTTTTTACCCCTATTTATTTGGCTCAAATATATGAAACATTTGGAATAATATATATATATATATATATATATATATATATATATATATATATATATATATATATATATATATATATATATATATATATATATATATATCAGTAATGAAATGGTATTGCATCATGTTACGAAAGTAGATATATCGTAAAATCATTTTCATGTCTTCTGTTACTTTCTGAGAGGAGGGACGGAGCTTAATTTGGTATAAGCCTAAGAGTGCTAGACATTACTATTGAGCAATGTTTTGCAATACATATTAAAGTTTCTTCGTAAAACATATGCTAAAGTGAACCATTGATTAAATATTTGTTAGTATATTCTATGCTGAACAGTTATATAATAATAATAATAATAATAATAATAATAATAATAATAATAATAATAATAATAATAATAATAATAATAATAATAATAATAATAATAATAATAATAATAATAATAAAAGAAAATGTTCTATGTTAAATTTATTTATAGAAATTTAAAACTTTGAAATATTTTTAATTAATGTTGAATGAATAATATAAATGTAAGTGATTAATTGCTTTTTTTAATTAAAAAGGATGAAAATTTAGTAAAAATGTAAAGTGTTTTTATTAAATTATATGCTATATTCATATAAAAGCACTTAATATGTTGTGTTTATATTTAATACATGGCAAAAATATGATGTAAAGCAATAAGTCAATAGTCCAAGGCATGGAATGGAATGGGGTATAGAGGTGGGCTATATTCTTGCGCTACAGTTTTATTGCCAATAAAGGGCCAATAAAGAACATTTTTAATAAAATTTCTTAAAATTTTAGTGAAAAACAAAATGTTGTATAAACTTTTTAAGAAAATAAATAAAATTTTATAAATAAAATGTTTAAAAATAAAAAAACCTTTAAACAAAATATAAACTTAACAAATAAAATCTTTAAAAACAAAATAAAAAACATGAAATAGTGAAAAATAAAAGGAAATATTAAATATGTGAAAAATATAAATGTCTTAGCCCTCAAAATGAAAATATATTTAATTAAAAATGTTGATCAATGACATATAGAAAGCGACACACACCTACATGACGCTATAGAAATAACAGCCATGTAAACTGAAAGGATGTATTAAGTAAAGTGTCTCTATAATTAATGTTTGTGTGTGTGCAGACGAATATGAGTTACTAATAGAAATGAAAACACACCCACGTGACGTTAGTGCTGATGTACCTAGTGAGGTTAAGAAAAACAGCTTAGAGAGAGAGAGAGAGAGAGAGAGAGAGAGAGAGAGAGAGAGAGAGAGAGAGAGAGAGAGATGCCGTAATTATAAAGTTATATGAGTCAGATTAAGTTAGACAATGTTAGGTTGATGTATTTTGTCAGGCTAGGTAATGATAGATTAAGTTAGACTGTGCGGCAAATATTCAGCCCATAGAGCAATCGTCTATGTATTAATGGCTTATTACCCTTTAAAATTTCATTTTAAGTGCAAAACCCAGTTTTGGGGATCGGTGCCCATCTCAAATGGGAACATTACCATTTCTAATTCCTCTGGAATCATCACCATCGTCCTTCGTCATTCTGCATTCGTCATTCTGCAATCTCCTATGCATTCTGTGTAATTCTTCTTTTTTCAGTTGGTGCCCCCTCCATGGGCCCTCAGACATCCTTGAGAGTTCTGAAACTCTTACATTCAGAATCTACGTCATTGAGAATATGTATATGGACATAAATATTATGGTGTTAAGTACGTTTTTACTAAATCGGCACCTTACCGGCTTCGCACCGGTGCCAGTGCAGACACCTACAATGACTCAATTACTCCGACACATGAGATTTCTTCTTATTAGTTTCTCAATCTTCCTTCGTACTCCTCTTCCATGCATTTTTTGCTTTTCTTCTTACTCCAACTCCAGCGCAGGGACCGCCTCCTGCTCAGTGCTCCTGCTATGGCTCATTTGCTCCGTCATGTGAGACTTCTTCTTATTCCTTCCTCAATCTTCCTCTGTCATGCACTCGGTTCTTTTCGGTGGGGACCCCCTCCAATGGGCCCTCAGGCACCTTTGACGATTCCAAAAACCCAAAAATCGGAATCTATGTCATTAAAATTACATATTAGGACACCTCATTTGACTCTTTATGTGATAGGAGTCAAAATTCCATTCTGACTCCGGCTCCGGCTCCGGCTCCGGCTCCGGCTCCGGCTCCGGCTCCGGCTTCGTCGCCGACTTCGGCTCATGGGCTCCACCCCTTAAGCTTTGTACTTTATTTCATTCATTCTCTTCTATGAGCTCACCAAATTTCAGCTATCTACGAGCATTTCCAGGTTATGGGACTTAGCTGCACGAAACCTCAGCGACAGGCAGGAAGACGGCTCCATCAACAGTCAGGGTGCCAAGTTTAAAGAGGAGTAAAGATGATTAAAGAGGAGTTAGGATTAATGGTGCTAAGTGTTGGGCTGGGGCCTCTAAAGGTGGCCCTATCGACTCGGAGATGCACTCAATCAGCTCGGCATCCCCGAAAATCCATAAAAACATACCAAAAAGGACATAAAAGACAATGTTGCAAATGCTACATTTGCTAAGAAATTTATTGTCATTAGTGACGTCATAGCAAAAAATACTAAATAAAGCTAAGTATTCCGAAAAGTAACTAAAAAAGCTAGAAAGGCAAAAATATCCAAAGTTTTCCAGATTAACACAGCAAAACATCTAAATCTGGCATTCCCTCACTGTTGTGATTATTGCTATTGCGATTAATCGAATGTTAAATAACATTAATGATTTTCTTTCGATTATGTTTTTTCAATGTATAAAGCCAATCAGAACACATAAAAAGACCATTTAAAAATCGATTAAGTAGTAAAAGACATCTATAAATCGATTGGTAACTTCAGAAATGATCTACCGATCATTTAAAACCTTCTAGGAACCAAAAACTCTCTTTTTAGGAGATAAAACCACTAAGTGTAGGTTAAAAACTTAGAAAATGGTCCTTCAGACCATAAATTCGGTCTTACCGACCTTACTAAATCTAATTTTGACGTATCAAACCTGAAAAAACAGATGTTGAAAAATGTTGCTTTGCAAAATTTGCAACATCCGGTTGCAACTTCCGGATTTCAGTTTGGATGCTGGAAGCGGCAACCCTTACCTCTACTGTGACTGAAACAAAGATGAAAGGAAACGGTGAAAATGAGTGATTTGGTGTGAAATGTGTTTGCTGCTGTGGAAAAGAATGAGAGGAGGAGAGAAGGAGTTGAAATTCTGATGAATGATCTGTGGTACAGAGATATAGTAGATTTTGTTTGTGTTAGTACTAGAATCCTAATGGTTAAATTTAAATTTCAAAAGGTCAAGGTATGTGTGGTTGTGACATATGGTCCATCTGTGGGTAAAGTTGAAAAGAGTGCGATTTTCTGGATTAATCTGTATGATTTTTGGATGGGATGAGTAGGAGCTTCATGATTGTGTTGGGTGACCTAAATGGTTGGATAGTTGATCAAAATAGAGATGGTATAACAGGTGGCTTCGGGGTGTCTGGAGAAAATGAGAATGGTAGGAAGGTGATTGATTTCTGTGAGGAGAGTGGTATGTGTGGGAGTAATACTTTCTTTAAACACAAGAGTATCATAAGTATACTAAAGCTGATATAGGTAGAGATAGTATCGAAGTGAAAAGTATGATTGATTTTGTGTTGGTGAAGAGGATGTTGAAGTATGTGTTGGATGTTAAATCAGTGAGGGGGTTAGGAATGGGATTATCGAATCATTATGTTGTTTCATGCAAAATTAAGTTAGTGGGGGCTTGGATGGAAAAGATGGTGATAAGGAAGGAAGTGGGTAGTATTAAGAGTGAGAAGTTAAGGGGGCAAGGTAATAAGGATAAGTATTTAAGAGAGCTTGCAAAAAAAATCAGTTGAATGTGAACAAGTTGAAACTGAACAAATCTGGAAGCAAATGAAGGAAGCGGTTATTAGTAGTGAAAAAGAGGTATGTGGATGTGTCAAAAGTTGGAAGTAAGAATGCAAACAGTGAGTCATGGAATGAAGTGGTGATGCAAGCGGTGAAAAGTAAAAAGAAGCATGGTTGAATGTACTAAAAGCCAATGATGAGGTTTAAAAAGAAGGATGTTTTGAATTATATAAGGAGAAAAAAAGGTATACTAAAAGATGCATGTGTAGGAGGAAAAAAGAGGTAAATGAATAGTTTGGAAGGGGGATGAATGGGGACTTACAAGGGAAAAGGAAGCTCTTCTGGAAAGAAGCGTGTAAAGATAAGAATGAGAATAAGGGGAATCTGCTTAGAATAATGAATAGGGATTGTGCTTTCGTAATGATGGAATGGATGTGAGGGGAGTGCGGATGGAACATTCTGGAATTTTTATCATGTGACCTTCTAAGGATTCACTCTGTTAATATATGGTAATAATTTGGACGAGCTTCAATAAATTATTTTGTTTTCTTTCGTAATATTATGTTGAAAACAGATTACATAAATAACAAAACTTTATTTGGAATCTTAAGTATAAATGCGCACTTTATATTGATAACAATAATTATTTTTTTTTTTTTTTTTTTTTTTTTTTTTTTTTTTGTAATTTATGCAGTGAAAAATTGGTTTGAATTTTTGATACCATGTGGCAAGAAGAGTAGGGTTTAATATTAAAAAAAAACAAAAAAAAAATATCAAAAGATGTTATTATTGTTATCATTCTGTTATATTGGTTGAAGTTATAAAATTTTGTTTTATTTGGATTCTTCATCGAATGCTATTGTATCCAAACACTTTTAGCAATTGTTTGAGAATTCAATTGCAAAACTGAAACCAATAAAGTTCAACAAGTTTAATCTTTTCTTGTACGAAAGAACAAAAAAAATGAAAATAAAAGTTGATTACTCTCCTACCTTTCTCGAGTACTTTGGCTGACTTTCATTCATTCTTTTTTCTATTGATAAATAATATCGTACCTAATATCGTAATATTGAATATATTGACGCCCATTATAAGTATTAAATAGGTTTTCCTTTTTATAGTGATGTTATATAGTATTATATGTAGGTTTTAGAGGTATAATCAGGTATGTTGTAAATAAACGTGTCTTTTTAATGAGTCACTCGATCGACTGAGTCGCAAAATCCACCTAATTACTCAAATGGCTGACTTTCTAACAAATCTTTCCTTTATCAGATGATTATATATATATATATATATATATATATATATATATATATATATATATATATATATATATATATATATATATATATATATATATATATATATATATATATATATATATATATATATATATATATATATATGGCTTACATTCAATCTTTCGTATGAGGGAAAACATTTTATAAGTTCAAAATCGATATATTTGATATAATCAATATATCGATATCGGTGAGAGCCATGCAAATACCTAATTTAGATTTCATAGCACAGACGTTATTTCGGAGATTTACACCAGTGAACTACGACGTGTGTTTATTTGTTAAATTTCTTGCAACTTTAAAATGAATTTGTTGTTTATTTGACATCGTAATGAAATTGCGTTACCTTGCATTTAACATTATAAAATTTATTTTAGAGTGACATTGCGAACAAAGTTAATTGCCGTGTATGAATAAGCAAATAGTATTATTTCTTTTGGTTAAATCACAGATATTAAGACGTGGCCGTAGGAAGGAAACTCTCTGTGAAAGCACTTTTATATGGGTAACACTCAAGATGATTTTTAACCTTCTTTATACAACTTATTTAAATTACCATTCAAACCTGGTATGAACCTTTATATATATTATATATAGGCCAGATCCGAGAGTTTCAGGCATGCTAACTAGAAACTATTAACACTACTGGGAAAATAATAGACATTTTTGATTACAGGAAGTAATTTCATCGAGGAACTTAAAAAAAGTATTTATTCCATATTGTATTAATACTCCTTTAATTTAGGTAATATCTTGACCTGAATAGCGCAAGCTCTGATGACCTTGAAAGCTGCAGT
>JABUQX010014451.1:40000-47500 GCA_015478945.1 Trachelipus rathkii
AAACATAGTTCTTATTCTCTGCTAGGCACTTTGTTTATGTGCCTTTTTCGAATCAGTACAGTTCATTTTCTTTTTAAATAATCCCCATTTAAATTGCATTAGCAAAATAATAATAATATATTATAAACATTAATTTAATATAACTTATTGAGATAATATCTGATGATAACAATGTCATCAGTCTTTTTCTATACGACTTATTTGAAGTGATGCATTATCATATTGAATACAATAAAATAGTGTCTGGGAAAACGCGCTGGTAACAGATTTCCTCGCGACTTTGTAGAGCCTTTGTCAATCAGTTGCCTTTTTCATTTACGTAATGGGAGTAATATTGTGTGGAGTTTTAGTTATTAATAATACCCGATGATATTATTATTATATCTATAATTTAATTACTAGTTCTTGCGTGTTTTAATAAAATTAAGCTGTAGTTTTATAAACTACTGATTTGATCATATTCCCGATTTAGAGTTTCACTTAAATTACTAAATTTACCTTTTCCGAGGTTGTAGGCCTATTGAAATTCAAATTTTGATATGTGATCCGTATTTTGAAACCATAATGACAACATTTCTTACATTGTAGCTATATATCTATATGTTAGATATAATTAATATATTATATATATATAGTATACGTATATATTATGACTATACTATCTACATTAAGTATCATTTATATATTGGATTTCCTTATTATAATAGTTTATCTGTTTATATCTGTCTTCCTTTATTTTTACTATAATACATTAAATAGACTACGAATTAAACCTGTCCTATTATTTTATAATACGCCTTATATACATTTTAAATAATTATATTAATCTTGGCTAGTTTATATATTCTTCCTTAAATAAATCTAGTAAGCGAAATTCAAGTTAATTGATCTTAGTATGTTTATTTTGTATTTCTATTTTATATATAATAATTAATTAATTATATGATAAATATTATATTATGACTTATTCAAGTTGATATATATATATATATATTATATATATATATTTATATGTTATAATTTGATCACTATATATAATAATATATATTATATATATTTTATTACCAATAGCAAAATCAATACAATCAGTCTCAATACTATTCTTTACCAAGTTTATACTATATTATATAATAGTATATTTATTATGTAATATAGTTACACTTATTTATAATATATATATATAGTAGTATGTATTATAATTAATTATATATATAATAATATATATATTTATATATAATTATATATTATCTATTATATTAATATAATATATATAATATCATTATTATATTATTTAATAATTAGTAATAGTAATTATTGATAGTAACAGAAGATATATATTATAATTGTAAGTATTATATATTATATATAATATATAATTTATATATTATATGATATTAATATTTTTTCTGTATTTACTATAATTATATATATATATTATACTATATAGTTCTATATAGTAATGTCATATAAGCATATTCTATCTTTACTTACTTTTTTCTATGTATGTATATATATATAGTATTATATACTCCTCTACCTCGTTGTGATTATTATTTAGATATTTATATATTTTATATTGATTTATATATAAATTATATATATTAATTATTAGAATTGATATATTATTTGCCTACTCAAGAATTTTGAGCACGAGCCCCGCATTATATTAATATATATGACTATGAATGTAATACTGTAAAACGAGCAGTATATTATAAATCTACTGTGACTCATCATTTATTTAATAGTAATATTATTTTATTTAAGATTATATAATATATATATATAATAATTATTATACCTATATTATATATTAATATTAGTATTTAGTCAGTATTATGAGTTTCACTTGATTATATTTTCTAGGTTATATTTAATATGGTAAATAGAGTATTTATTGATATATATGCTAGATATATATTATATAATGTGTTATATCTATATAGAAACTATTATACATATCAATATCAAATTGCTGTCTACCTAGTTCGGGCTTTCTACGATTAGGTTAGGGCGTCATTGTCTTCGGGTTAGTTCATATAGATATAGGGCAGTTTGTGAAGAGCACTTTCCTCAGTGCCGAGTTGTGAGCTTTAATTGCTAGGGATTAAGTTTTCGTTAGGTAGAACCAGAAATGTTTAATTAATGATATAATATATTGAATTTATTAACTATATCAAATATCCAGTATATCATAAGATGTATAAATATATAATATCTATCATATATTATATAATAATATATTATATAAGTATATATAGAATATAATATATATATATCATTATTATTCTTTTTTCCTGAATATTTCTTTTACAAAATGTAGTAAAAATATCGAACTATCAAATCTTAAAATTCAAAATTACAGAATATTACAAAATTTAAAGAAAAATAATATATACTGGTATTATCTATAACTATTTAGTATACGCATTTATGTAATAAATCAAGTAATAATAATTCATCTTTCTCTATATCTATCTATATATTATATTATATATGGATTTTAAGAACGACCATTTTAATGGCTTAAAGGGACAGTTTATCGTCTATGATTGGAATGAACATTAACCTGGGAAATGCACATTTTGTTGTAATTGGGAATACGTTTCACCAAATATATTAAAGACAAAGAAAAAAATTTTGTTCCGTATAAATGAAGCTAACTTTACCAAATAACTTTACCAAATGGTGGAATGATGAAATTAGAGATTCTTTAGTAGTAATAGAAATAGCAGCATATAAAATCTATGGAAGTCGTCTCTCCTTCAGTTGACAAATAATATATACAATACTTGGTCTCGAGCTGCAAAACATTAATTAGATATTATAAACCGAAACTCTGAAAATTAATTGCTCTGAATGTTAAATTGCATATAAAATTTACAAATACTTGTTAATAACAAAAAGTCCATATAAGGGAATCAATTGGCCAGTACGAGGAGGGGCAAAAGCTATAAGGGAAGCAAAAAATTTTACAGACCATTAATGGTAAGTTTAAAATCAAAAGTGCTGCATATGGGCAAACATTTTAAATTAATTTTTTTCTCGAGCATCCTGACTTTGCCAGCAACTATCAAACTTACCTGGCCTAGCATTGAAGACATAAGGAATTTTCACTGCAGGACAACATTTTAGATACAGTTGAAATTCTAGAAGAGGTCGAAACCTGAGATTGATGATATTAAATAAATTAAATCAGGCCTGTCAGAGTGATATACTATCAACGCATCATGCAAAATTTGAAAAGACATAATTTAGTGAAGCCTTCAATGACTTTCAATAAGTCTTCTAAGAAGGGAATAGCGTTCCATAGCATTTTCAAAAGTTGCTAATATAACTCCCATTTTCAAAAAGGAGATCGTAAGGTCCCGGATAACTACAGACCAATTAGCCTGACTTCTATAAGTTGGGTAAAATTTTTTGAAGCAATACTAAACTAAAGAGTAGTTGCACAAATTCTTGAAGATCAGTGGATGCTCAAGAAGGAATTTCCAACACGTTTATAGAAGAAATAGACTTCAGCTTAACAAATTTTGCTAGAATTTTTTTAATGTGGTTGATTAATCGATGATCAAGTTAATCATATAAAATCCTTCGATGTTCATTTATACTTCGACTTTCAAAAAGCATATTGATACCGTCCCTCATGCAAGATTTATTGGAAAAGCTTAGAAGCCATGGTATTCGACGGAAAACTCTTTTAAATTGGATTAAAAATTGGCTTTCGGATCGTCAACAACGAGTCGTTATATCAATGGTGAATGCTCATATTGGACGAATGTTACTAGTGCTGTACCCCAAGGATCTGTCCTGGTCCAATACTGTTCATTATCATATGTAAATAATAAGGGATATATATTTTAGATATTTCCGAAATTTGCAGATGGATACGAAACTTGGAAAATGGCGAATGAATAAAGGAAAGAGAAAGAATTTACATTAACAAAAAGAAAAACTTACCAAGAATTTTGTAAATTGGTCAAAAACTGCATCAGCCTTAAATACCGGATAAACATGTAAGGTTATACATTTTGGGTATAGGAACAATGAATATGATTACAAATAGATGACACAGTTACCAAAGTTGTCAGTGAGGAAGAGGATCTAGGAGTATTAATTATTAAGTTATTTAAGTTTGCGACCAATGTGCTGAAGCTGTTCAAAAGCAAATAGAAGCTTCTGGATTATTATTGCCCAGGAAAACTTGAAGTATAAATCTGTAAAAAAGTAATAAAATAAAAATATATTCTAATAAAAATACAAAAAAAAAAAACATTAGTTAGGACCTCATTCTGGAGCTAATTGCAGTGCAGGTTTTATAGTAAATACCTCAAAAGGAAGTAGAAAAAATTGAAAGAATTCAAAGAAGGGCAACCAAATTAATCCCTGAATAAGGTAAATCAGTATGTGATAGTACAACGGAACTATACTATAATTGTTGAATATTTATATGATATTATCTTAGGTGTACTATTAGATATCAAATATAATTTAAATTTAATAAATATTATTTATCAATTGTTTGTATTATAATATATTACCTTTGTTAATATAGTTTGTCATTAGTGAGTTAGTTACCCATGTATTTATGGTTATTTGTTCCTGAACTATAATTTAATACTAATAAATTTAACTCTATCAGCATTCAGGTGCTGCTAGTACTACCGATCAGGTGATATAATTTTATTTTCACCATCCATGCAATATAGTTTTGAATCTCAACCTCTTGACGTCATTCTCAACACTGTCTGTATTATAAATTTGTATTTTAGTCGTCATTTTATTTATATATTATATGATAGTCATATAAAGTTTATTAGTGTCATTTAATGCAATTGATGTTAAATATTTGCTTTGAGTATTGTTGCTATCAGATTCCCCTTTACTTAGGCTGACTTAAAACCACCAAGTATTGCTTTCCTTGAATCAACTTGCCTCACTATAAATTTTTCTTTAAGATGACTTTCGTTTTAAAGTATGATTAATTATTGTCATCTTAGATGCACACGCATTTTGGGTTTGCTATCCAAGCATTACTTTTACTATCTGGATAAAAATTCCGTTATTTAAAATCGTTTCAAATAACATCAGAAAATTAACTACATTACTTTTCTGAATTTTCAACTCTGTCCTCCTCCTCCTTCCTTCTATTGTATTCAGGTTATTGATGGTTCATAAAATAAAATTTCCTTTTGCGCTAGCAATGATCCAATCATTGATGATCTAGTTTAGATCGTATTTTAATTATAGTTCTGTAGATAAGTTAAGTTTGAACAGCAGTGGTCTTCAAATATTGTAGTGAATCGTATATGTGTTTATAAGACTGTAATTTCATGTGGTTTGAATGATCTAACATTTTTGTGGGGCTTGGAGGCTAACATCTGAACTAAAACTTGTAAAACTTTAAGGGTTGATCCAGAGGTGCACTCAACCTTATTTAATCATATCATATACCGATTTATTATCAAAGGAGACTAATTCTTTGGTACTCTTTGGTCATTATACGACCATATTAGTGAGATCAAGCACCACATTTTTCTCATGTATTGTAATAGCATCTTTACCGTGACTGTATCTGAGAGGTGGGAATGGCATCGTCTCATACGATTTACGGTAATTTACGGTTATTTCTTATCTGGCTATACACGACTATCTCCAAGCAGCAGGTTGTCAACGTGATACGAGCGGTTGGGCATAAGAAATTTAGCTCCAGTAAATGGTTGCTGAGAACACTCTTCAACCCCTAACCCCAAGCTATGTTATTTGAAAATTTATCGGCATATCATTGTGTAATGCAGACGTGTTTTTGAGTGCTCTCTGTTGAAAAATTTATATTTATTTTATTTATTGTTATTATTATTATGTAAAGCCGTGTTTATTGAAAGTGTGTACGTTTTTCAATCTTGTCTTTGTTTTAATTAAAGTTTTTATTAAATAACATCAGTTAGTATCCATTTATTAGTTTCAGTGAAGTTCTGCGCATGGAGTTTTTAAAAGATAAGTTCTAGTTTTAAGTTTTTCTACTTTTCTTTGTTATGTTTTGTGGTTGTTAGTTTTTAGTAAAGTAAATTGGGAAAGGTTACGTTAGTTTGAGTTTTATTTTTTTTATTATACAAAAAATTTGATTTTAATTAATTTTAGTATATTAAACTTTTTAATTTAGGTTTTAGCGTAAGATCAATTTTATCCCGATTTCTCCTTTTGTTTTTGTCTGTCTTTGGCTTTTGTTTTTATTTGTGTGTGTGTGTGTGTGTGTGTGTGTGTGTGTGTGTGTGTGTGTGTGTGTGTGTGTGTGTAGGTTGTGTATGTGTTTGTGTGTGTATGTGTGTGTGTGTAGGTGTGTGTGTTTGTGTGTGTATGTGTGTGTGTGTATGTGTGTGGTGTGCAGATATGCTTAGGTGCGGGTTTTTTTTTTACTTTACCAACATCCGCGGCTTAAACTCTAACTCTGCTTTCGTGGAATACCACCTCTCTAGCTCTAACCCTACTCTTTTGCTCTTGTCTGAGACTCAGATGGCTAAGAATTCATTCTCTAACTCGTTTAATGTATCAACCTATAACATATTTCATAATTTCCATCTAAAAGGGTGGGAGTATGTGCCTATGTAAACATAAACACTCCTGTAACACGTCTCGTGAATCTCAAATCTCCTAATTTCGATGTTCTGTGGGCCTTTAAAATCTTTCTTCCTTCTACTACAATAATTCTTGTGCTTCTGCTACTGTTCTCCTAACAGAACAGATTTCACGCCTTTTCTGAATAATTCTTTACTAACTTCTCACGAGTACTGTTTTATCTTCTCATCAAATGACTGAGGTCCTCTATTTAAGGGATTCAATGACACAACACTGAAATGGTTTGGGTCCTCTAATACTTGATTTAGGTGGGGAGGAGGTCGAATCATACAGCATTCTCAACGATCTGGAGCAACTAATTAAAGAACCAACACACCTTCCGGATCGTGCCAAACCAATGTTTTGAGCACACTGACATATTTCACCTACTAGTCTTTTTTTTATAAATACGCCACCTTTCGCAAACTATTGGTAAATCTACACAATCTTATAATCTCTAATATTAATACTTTCTCTCCAAAAGCTCCATCCTGCCCTGTGCTTTCTTTCTGGCACTTTGATCGGGCCGATTGGGGGTCTTTGAGCGGCTTCTACGCTAACTATAATTGCAATGACTGTTTTGCCTCTGGTGACGCTTCGGCTGCTGAAGACAAGGTGAGAGCTGTAATCGTTGACGGATGAGCAGGTTCATTCCTTCTTTGACTAAATCTTTCTCTCCCTCAAAATCATGGTTCGATCGTGCGTTCTCTGCCATTCGCTAGAGGACAGTTGCGTATCGGGGTGAAAAATCTTGTTCTCTAATTCTACTCTCGCCAATTTTCATTCAGCTAGAAATTCGTTTGCAAAGGATACTTTCGACGAGCAAAGAGCGCTTTCATCAAACGAAAGTGCGCTAAACCTCCTTGGTCTCCTACTGACAAATCT
>JABUQX010014451.1:55000-62500 GCA_015478945.1 Trachelipus rathkii
AGTAGAGGGAGTCTTGGGAGAATGGCAATATGGATTCAGAGCTGGCAGAAGCACAATGGAGCCAATATTCTACATGAAAATGTTGGTAGGAAAGATGATAGTGGAACAAGAAAGCTGATGTGGCATTTTTGGACTTGGAAAAAGCATTTGATAGGATAAATAGAGAAAAGTTATGGAAAGTGCTGGGAGAACCGGAGTATGGGATCACTCAAAAGCTGATAAGAGCAATAAAAAGCACATACCAGACTTCTAGAAACAAGATAATGGGGGATTTGGGGGATGAGAGATGGTTCAGGGTAGATACGGGAGTGAGACAAGAAAGTGTTCTCTAGCCGTGACTGCTCATAATATATATATGAACTATGGTTTGAAGAGAATTTATAGACAGGAAAATGTGGAACACATCCTGGTCTATGCTGACGACGCAGCCCTAATAGCGGAGGAGGGAGCTGATCTACAGGAGATGATGGACAGATGGAATGACCAAATGAGAAGGTTGGATATGAAAATAAGCACCGAAAAGGCAGAAATTATGAAAGTAGCTAAGGTGAAAGAGGATTTAAACATGAGAATAGAAGAAACTGCACTGATACAGGTTGAAGAATTCAAATATTTGTGGGTGATTGTGGAGGGGGTTGGAGGAAATGAAGGTGAGCTGAAGGAAAGAATAAAAAATTTGCAAAAAATGTTGGGGCACCGTACCCAATACTAAAGAAGAGAGAAATACCTACAAGAGGGAAAACCAAATTTAAAAATTTTATTTTAGCTTTTGAAACCAATATATAAGGAAAATGTGAAAATGAAATGAACAAATTTTATTATTTAATTATGAATACAGAAGGTCAGGCACAAAGCATAGTGAGAAGTTGTTTGCATATGGATGAAAATATAAGTTATAAAAAGGCAGTAGAAAAACTGGAGCAGCAATATGGAAATGAACAAGTTATTGCTAATGCATACTTGAAAAAGTTAGAGGATTGGATTGATATTAAGAATGAAGATGGTGAAGCTATGGCAGAATTTTCTGTGCTTTTAAATGCTTTTGATAATGCAATGAAAAATGTTTCACCTTTAAATGAATTGAATTCTACTGGTGCTATTTATAGAATAGTTAAAAAACTTACCTATAAACTTCATGATAAATGGAGAAATAAAGTTGATAATATGTTTGAAGAAAATAAAAATGTTCATTTTAGTATATACACAAAGTTTGTTGAAAAAGAAGCAAGTATCATGAACACACCATTATTTGGTGAACTTGGCACTGGTGCCAAACCAAAACAAAATTACAAGGTGAAAAAAGTAAATCACTTTGTATAAAACAAAATAATAATGACAATAGAAATAATAATAATAATAATAATAATAATAATAATAATAATAATAATAATAATAATAATAATAATAATAATAATAATAATAATAATAATAAATAATAATAATAATAATAATAATTATAATAAATAATAATTTTAATTTAATTAATAATAAATATAATATAAGACAATTTTAATAATAATAATACATAATAATAATGATAATAATAATAATAATAATTAATAATAATAATAATAATAATAATAATAATAAAATAATAATAATAATAATAATAATAATAAAATAATAATAATAATAATAATAATAATAATAATAATAATAATAATAATAATAATAATAATAATAAATCTCAGTTTTGTAATTTTTGCAAAAAGGACAATCATAGTATAATTAAATGCAAAATTCTGGAAAAACAAAAAAGCCAAGATGCAAATAATAAAAATTTCATTAAGGACAAATAAATTGTGTTTAAGTACCTCAGATCAATTCATTTTTAGTAAAAAATTTTAAAAGGCCAGAAAGTTAAAAGATGTAATAAGCAACATCTAACATTTCTCCATAGAGAAAAAGAAACGCCAGTTCATAAAGAAAGACAAAACAGCTCAAACCCTCAACAACCCACATCACTGTAAATTTAGTAAGATAAAGTAGATAAATTCAGAGTCAAAAGGAAATCAGGAATAATGAGACAAAAAACTTCAAACAAAGTTAAACAATAAGATGTATATATCCTGCAGTCCAGTTAAAGTCAAGCTAAAGGTAAAGCATAAATGATTGAAATTTAACATGGGTTTAAGAACACATATTCATTCAACATGGTTTTATGAATTTGAATTGTAGCTACAAAATAGGTATGGTTATATGTGAAACCTCATAAAGATATAATATAACAAACAAGGTATGGACAACATAAAATAAAAACATACATACTAAACAATCTAGAAATTTATGATATTGAGATGAGGAAATCTGAAACTATAAATAATGTATACTGCAAGAAAAATTGGCCTTTCCAAATACAAGAGTCTCCATATATCAAAGATATAAATGGATTAGAATATTTGAATCATGTGCCCTTCAACTTTATAAAATCAAAAATAGGGTTGTTAATAGGGATGAATCAAAGTGAGTTGTTAAAGCCCATAGAAGTAGTAGAAGGTCATTATAATTATCCTTTTGCTGTTAAGTATCCTTTTGGTTGGGCATTGCAAGGTTCAACACCTGATGGTATCCCAGCATTCATGAGTTTAGGATGTCACAAAACCCAAATAATACAAGAAAAAGATGATAATTTACTGGAAAAGTATGTTATGAGAGAGTTTTCTGAAAAGAATCCAGAACAAGTTTGTGACAGTGTGGAAGACTTAAAGTGGAAAAATAAGATTGAAAATACATTGCAAAGAACTATAACAGGTAGATTTCAAGTTAGTTTACCATTTAAAAGGGAAAATCAGCTTTGGCAAGATTGTACTCATTAAAAAGTAAATTTTTGAAAGACGATGAATATTTTGCACTGTGTAGTTATAACATAGATGAAATTCTAAAGCTTAATTTTGCAGAAAAAGTTGAGAAACATGAACTTTTAAACAATAAAAGATTTTATTTGACACATCATAGTGTAGTTCACCCAAAAAAGAAAAAAAATGAGAGTAGTATTTAATGCAGCTTTACCATATAATGGTACTTCTTTAAACAATAGTTTACTTACAGGCCCAGATTATATTTCTAATTTGTAAGGCATACTTTTAAGGTTTAGACAGGAGAAATATGCCTTCATAGCAGATATAGAGAAAATGTTTTATCAAATACAAGTACTTGATAAAGATAAAGACTATCAGCGCTTCTTATGGTTTCCAAATGGAAATTTAGATAAAACTCCAGAGGAATATAGAGTTAAAGTTCACATATTTTGAAGTTTGAGCTCCCTTTCTGCAAATTATGTTTTGAAGCAAACTACAAATGTAATTGAAGCAGAAAAATTCAATGGTTTAGCCAAAGACACCATACTTAGAAATTTTTATGTTGATGACTGTTTGAAGTCTGTGGAGTCAGAAAATGAGGCTATAACAGTTTACAAAGAAGTAAAAGAAATTTTAAAAATTAGTGGGTTCAATCTGCATGGAGTAACCAGTAATTCAAGGATTTTTTTAAGAAAATATTGACAAACAAGATATGAGCAAAGATTTTAAAGAAATAAATAAGTTTAAGTTGGGACCCAGAAAATGATTTAATGATTTCCATATATGATCCATTGGAATTCAAAAGTCCAGTACTTTAATAGCAAAGAAAGTTTTTCAAAATTTATGTGATAAAAAAATTAATTGGGATGAACAAATCCCATCAGATATATATAAAAAAAAGGTTACATAAAATGGCTAAGTGATGTTAACAAGCTAAATGACTTTCAAGTTCCAAGGCCATATATCCAAATTGTTTAAAGTATAAAAGTATTGAACTACATTATTTTTCAGATGGTTCACAAGTTGCATATGCTGCAGTAGTATACATAAGATTTATTGGAGAGAATAATGAGGTACATTGCTCATTGGTATTATCTAAAACCAGATTGCACACCATTAAATAAAAATGTGATGTTAACCATCCCTAGAATAGAATTAAGTGCTGCAAAATTAGCAGCTAACATCCACCAAATTTTAAAGGATGAATTATATATGAACATAAACAAAGAGGTATTTTTGGATAGATAGTGAAATTGTATTGCAATATATTAAAAATGAGTCAAAAAGATTCAAAAGATTTGTACATAATAGGGTGTCCTATATTAGATCACAAACAAATATAAGCCAATGGAATTATGTACCAGGCAAGCTGAATATAGCAGACATAGCAAGTAAAGGTATATCTGTTAATGAGTTTTTGATTAATAAAAATGGAGTACAGGTCCAGAGTTTTTGTATAAAGACAAAGCTCATTGGCGAGAGCAAAATATGGAACATGAATTAGATAATGAAAATGAAGAAATTATAAAAAATAAACCTGTAATGGCTATACAATTACAAGAAAATGAAACAGACAAACTGCTACATTCTGTTTCAGACTGGATGAAATCAAAAGTAAAAGTAGCATGGATTTTAAGAGTTAAAGAAAGTTTGCATAAGAAAAACTGGAATAAAAGTCCTTTGACAATCACAGAATTAAAAAATGCAGAAAAAGCCATATACAAATATGTACAAAATAAAGAGTTTCATGATATACAATACAAAATAAAATAGAAAGAAGCTTTATCAAAAAGGCACATTTTATCAAAATTCCTACCATTTTTAGATGATAAAGGAATTTTAAGGGTAGGTTGGAGGAATAAAAATCTGAAAGGTGTATCATATGATTTTAAACATCCAATTATCTTGCCAAATAGTCATATCACAGTGCTTATAATAAGACATTACCATAGAATTAATGGACATTTAGGAAAACAAACAGTTTTAAATGCTTTGAGAGAAAAGTACTATATCATTGGGGCAAACAGAAGTATTAAGAAGATTCTGAAAGATTGCATAATTTGTAGAAAGCTTCACACCAGACCAACTCAGCAGTTGATGGGAGATTTTCCCAGAGATAGATTAGAATGTGACATACCACCCTTTCCAAGCATTGGAATAGATGCCTTTGGTCCATTTCTTGTAATAAGAGGAAGAGGGAAAGTAAGAGAAAAAAGATATGGATTAATATTTTCATGTTTAAGTAGTAGAGCAATACATTTAGAAGATAGGTTTCATGTAGTTTCAGGACTTTTAATATTTGAGTGATTTTTAGTAATGTAAAAAAAAATGAAATCATAATTATAAAGTAAATAACTCTAAAATTTATTATATAGGTTTAAGAACGCCATAGATGACGTTTTAAGATCCAAGAAGCTAATAAGCAAGAGTACATAGCATTTTTTAGGTTCAAGAACTTCATAGATGACAAAATAAAATTCCCCCCCCACATTATTTTTAACCGCCCTATGCACAAGTACGAGTTTTATTTCCAGAAAACCTTCATAAACTCAGGCATGAATGCTTCGAGTATGAATATTTAAGTTTTCATTTTTACTTTCCTTTTTATTTTTAAAAGGCATAGTAAAAAAAAAGGTTTTTCGGATGAGATTAGGTTTTGGTGGTTTTGGATGAGACGGTTTTTTAGAGAGCTTCGGATGAGAAGGTTTCACGCAGTTGGATGAGGTCTCAATGCTTTTTTAAAATTCCAACTTTAAATCATAAAAAATATTTGTATATAAATCTACACTAACTAAGCGTGGCTTGTATGCAAAGATTTTTACACATTTAAATTTTCCCCACAAGCTACTACAACACACACAGCACAACCTGAGACACACACACCAACACATAATATGATATATATAATATATTGTATATATATATATCTATATATATTATATAATATAATATATATCTTTATATTATATATATTTATATATATATATGATATTTATATATATAATATATATTAGTATATTAT
Source organism: Trachelipus rathkii (assembly GCA_015478945.1). Classification (NCBI taxonomy): domain Eukaryota; kingdom Metazoa; phylum Arthropoda; class Malacostraca; order Isopoda; family Trachelipodidae; genus Trachelipus; species Trachelipus rathkii. The sequence goes on from JABUQX010014451.1 coordinate 60,821, forward strand.
ATATATATATATTATATATATATATTAATATGTATATATATATATATATATATATATATTATATATATAATATATATATATTGTCTTTTTTGAGTAAATAATATAAACATTTTGATTCAAAAATCTATTAAAAACATTAATATAAGTGATGTAAATACAGTATAATTAAAAAATAAAAGATTTTAAAATTAAAATAACAAATAAATCAAAACACTATAGTTTTTATTGGTTTTTAATAAAAAACATGTTTTTTTCACCCTGTGTCTAACTAATAACCATTTAAAACGAGCTATTTATTTATACTGTACAATTATAGGAAAGAATTATTAGTAATGAAATTAAAATAAAAAAATTGAATGAAATTAATTGTTGATGTTCTTCTCTATTTGAAATAATAGCACTCTTAATTTCGTCAGAATCAATAGAAAAATTGTCCGGAGGTTCAGGAACAGGTCGCCCTTCGCCAGGAAACAGGTCGAAAAATTATTTATGTTTCAGTATTGTTGAATTGCGTGAAGATCTTGTTAATGTATGTATTTTTGAGGCAGTTCATCATGGACATTGGGATTGGTGCATTAAATAAGAGTCCTAGTGTTGTATAAATGGGAAGTGATTTGTTGATTTAGGATATTAAAAGATACTATACTGCTGATTCGTAAAATTGGGGAGGAACATTTGTTCATTAACAAACTGGAATAAAATTAACTTTTGATAATGGTAGTTTTCCAAGATCTGTAAGTTTTTGTTAATAGAACCATTGGTAGTTTGAGTTTGTCCGGAATACGTCATGTGAGTATCAAAATAATAAGATAATCGATGACGCTTCGTGTCATTGTAAGATAGACATGATATTTGTTTTTGTTTTGAGAAGTATTGTAATATTTTTTCCAAACTACACAGATAATATATTTATCTGGCCTAGTAATATTATTAATGAAATGTATTTAAAACTGTCTTTTGCCTCTTCTTGCATGGAATATTTTGATATTGCCATTGCTTTCAGAGCATTGGTATAATTCATCCGAGTAAAAACAACACATATTGATACACATCCATCCACACGACCACACGCGCGCGCACACACATACACAAACATATATATATATATATATATATATATATATATATATATATATATATATTATATATATATATATATATATATATCATATATATATATATATATATAGTTTATATATAGTATATATACTATATATATATAGTATATTATATAATAAAGTATAGTATATACGTATGAAACAACTGATATATAAAAGAAATAATAAATGATGGGCTGAAAAGAAGAAGGATTAAAAAGTGTAAAAATAGAAATATTTTTGCGATGTCCAAACTATACAATATTTATTTCTGACACTCGGAATTCCTATGATCTGTTTTTCCTTTACTTTTCTTATCATAATATATATATATATATATATATACTATATATTATTATATATATTATATATATATATATATCTAATATTATATATATATCTTATCTATATATATATATATGCAAGTTTTTTAAATCTACTTTATAAAAGTGATTATTCATGCTTTTCAGTGTTGATGAATTATTGCTTCAATCTCCTTGCACTCACAAATAATAATAATAATAATAATAATAATAATAATAATAATAATAATAATAATAATAATAATAATAATATAATATAA